>JAYRBT010000005.1:3765811-3809376 GCA_036023395.1 Myiotriccus ornatus
GAAATGTTGCTTGCCCAGAATTGTTGGGATTTGCCTCACTTGTGGGGTGGGAGTTTGTCAAGGCTGGGCACAGGCTTTATCCTGGCCCTGGAAAAAGAGGAGAGCAAACTGCTGCAGCTGCACATCCCTCCTGCCTTTTCTTGTGGTGTCTGCAGAATTTCTCAGTGCTGCAGGGCATTTTCAGCTTGTGTCTGAGTGCTGCTGGAGTTGCCACCTCATTTGCCAGACTGGCGACCAGACATGCATCCCATTATCCTTCTGGTCCCTTCCCTTACAGCATTCTCTGCACTTTCTAATGACCTCCTACTCCTGTCCTCCTTTTGGGTCCCAGGTTAAAGTCAGGATGAAGAGCAATTAATGCAGATGAAGCTCATTCTAAAAAAAAAAATAATTACAAACTGCTAATGTGTGTGGTGGAATAATGCAGTGTGAATTTTTAAGCATTACAAACACAAGGAGGGAAGTTTGTTTTATCTTATTCTGCTGTTTTTGCAGATCCATGGCTACACTGGGTGCAGGGTGTTTGCCGTGGTTACCTGGTGCTCTATTAGCACATGTCCCACTCCTCAGACCTCATCATCAGATGTCATTTATCTCGCTGTGCCACCCCATTTCTAAAACCCACTTACCTGAGGCTGAATTTAGCCATTAATCTATAAATTTCTGGATTTTTCTGGCTGAGTGAAGAATCTATCATTTAAAAAATGAATTATTTAGAAACAGAATTTCAAAAGGGAGCAGGTAGAAAGCACCTGTGACTGGGAGAGAGCAACAGCCTTGTCCAGCTGCAGTGGCTCCATTGGTGTTTTGTTTCTCCAGCACATGTGAAATACAGTTGCACTGCAGCACAAGTCATTTTGAGGGAAGCACCCAAACTGGAGGTGCCTTAGGAGGGAAGCAGGAGTATTTTATGTTATGGTTATGCCTATTTGGAATAAACCTTAGTGGTTCTTTAACTATGGAGCCTCCTTTGCCTGCACACCCAGTATTAGCTGATGCAGCTGTCTTGCAGAAATGCAGGCCATGAACCTGGGGAACAGTGGAGCTGCTCCACAGGCAGACACTGGAAATTCCTGGAGGAAACCAAAGCAGATATAGAAGCAACAAGCAAATGGGAAACACTCTGCCTGCTAATGAAAGGGAAAATAGTGGTGAGGGAGTGTGAAGGGGATTATTACTGAAGGATTCACGCTTTTCACAGAGCTCCTGCTTCCATATTCGGTTACTTTAATGAAACACTGACTCATGGAGTTTGCAGAGTTACTCTTTTCCATGGTATGAAATGAGCAGGTGGAGGCTTTTTAGTTTCGTATTTTTTAACCATTTCCAAAAGTTGGCTTTCTAGTTTTAAATTCAGTAGTGTAAGGCATCCATTTTCTACCCCTCCCTGTACTGAACAGTGATTTTGGATGTTGAGATCCCTCACACAGATTGCAGCTCGCAGTTGGGAATGGGCAGGAATGATCGCCACTGTGCCATTCCAACATTCCAGTGTGCTTTCTGATTATTACTGATGCTCTGCTGGCTCTACTCATTGTTGTGAATGAATTATGCTTTTAAGCTGGGCATTAGCCTAAAAATACCTACAGTAATTTAAGTGGGGATTATTATTACTGATTGTGTTTGTGGTTGTTCTGAAGAGCCCACCAAGAGCAGAGCGCTGTTGTGCCAAGTGCTGTGTGTGAGATTCTCCCTGCCCCAGCCAGGGTCTGTCAAAATACATATATTTTGTGTGGGGCCGGGGATAAAGCACACAAACAGGGATTTCACACAGCAGAGGCTTCTCTGCCAGAGAATATAAGGAAGACTGACATCTTCTTCCTCCTGATACTGGTTTGTCTAAGGAAAGGAGAGCATCTCTCCCTTGTTCTGAGTTTGTGTAGTGTGGGGTAGAGTTGTCCCACGAATTCTTTCACTGCCTGTCTTTATCTGCCTCTTCTGGCTGCAGCTTGGTTTGCTTTCCGTGGACTTCCCTGGTCCGGACTGTGGGCTGAGGGATGATGGGGAAGCAAAGGCAGTGAGTGGTACCATGCAAGTCCAGCTCTGTGTTTTTCTCTTCAGGTTTGTCACAGTCTTTTCATGCTGAATTACTGAGCATTTAAATCTGGAAATGCATTTCACCATAAACAGCATTTTATGGAAGAAAGTGAGGAGTCAGGTTAGTGCAGGCGTTGCCGTTGGACGGCTTATGGGGAAGGCTGTTGGGAGGAAACAACACACACTGGTCCCTGTGTGTTCTCATTTGCAAAGATTCAGTTGCTGTCTTATTTCTCCCATCGTAAAATTGTCTCTCTGAGTTTTCCAGGTGGATGCATCACAGGGGCTGGAATGTAGCCTGACAGGTAGAAATCAAAAGCAGCATGTCTTAGTGATGCTTTGTCAGCTGTGAATAACAAGAAACATTCAGGGGGTTGTTCTGGAAATACAGATGCCATCCTCTGTCAGCTCTCAGCTGCTGCTGCTCTGGGCAAACCTTGGAATATGTCATGGGCAGAGCATTTGCTGTGCCCTGGATTTTGTTCCCACAGACATTTGCCTAATCTGTTTGCATGGCAGCTCCAAATCAGGTGTCAGCTTCTGTCTGCGCTGAAATCTCTGTTGCTCTTGTAACCTCAAGTCCAGAGGACAATATTGAACATGCTCTCTGGCTACCAGGATAATTTGTGCTCAATTCTTAACTTAGGTGACTAATTGTCTGAAGTTAAAAAGCAAACACAAACCCTCGAGAGCATTATGTTTTTGCATAGTGATGCTGATAAATAACCCAACACTGGAGAGGATGAGACTGGCAGGAGCCAGTCAGAGCTTGGGAATGACTTCCCCACCCCAGTATATCAGGATAACCTGTCTCTTTTCCAGTCACACATAATTTCCAGTACAGTCTGTGAGCAGGGGTCCAAACTTACGTTACTCTGGGGGGTATGTGTTGGTGTATGTAGGTTTATATGTAACAAGTTACTTAGCCTGAATATTTTAGGGTGTTTGTTTGTCGTGGTGATATATGTGATAATATAGAGATCTATTAATTGGAATAACAATACTTAGAGGTTTATTTATATAAGCATGTTGCATGCTGCACAATACTTACAGTTGAATCACTGGGTATTAAAAAGGATACTATGCCTTTGCTTCACAGTGCACTTCATAATATATTGTAGGAGTAATATTTTACCAAGAACTCAAATACCAAAGGAGGCAGATTGATCACAGAACTCTCTCCTCTCACTGTGCTTAAGGTTGTATTCATTATTCAGTATTTCAATATTCAAACTGTATTCTAAATCTAAAAACCACCTCTTCAGAGATGTAGCAAAAAAAAAGTTTTGTTCCTCATAAATTCCATATCAGTGAGCCAGTTAATTAGAGCACCCTTTCAAACTCCAGGCTTCAGCAGGTAAAAGTGGGAGAAAAACCAAAGAAATGCACGATAATGCCATGCAGTCTCTCCAAATAAAGATCATTAAAGTTTCTGACAAGGCTTTGATGCTGAAGCGCTGCCTCACTCGTAGCAAACACCCAGCTGAAGCAAATCCTCACCCTGTGTGACAGGCCCTGAATGCCTCCATTAGCATGGCATCATCCTAATGCATTTAGTGTGTGTTTAATGCTAAATGCATTTGCACTTCATGTCAGGAGCTCCAGACCCGCTCGAGTCAAGGGGTTAACGCAAATTAAGAATTGCAAGAGAGATTTGTCACTCTTTATAGCTCTGTGTTAGGAGTCCTAATTTCATTACTGAAGCTTAGTCTGTAGAGCAAGAGTATTATTTTTGTGTTAGGTTCTTTTTCTTTCTTTTGAAAATACAGAGCAAATACACTGCTACACTTGCTGCCACAGTAACACCCCCTGGGAAGCCCCACTCTAACGCCGTGCAAATATGAGCAGTAATGGAGTAAAACCCGCAGAACATGTGACCTAAGAAAATGTAACTACCCACTTTAATTAACAGATTAAGAACACAAAATCAAGTTGGGAATGGACACCTATGGTTAAAGGTGGGCTTTTGTTTTGCTGATCCTCTTTAAAACTGGGCCATTTTGGACTTTAGTTGCAGGAAGTGAGGCCAACACACAAAACACAGCAAGCCAGGCCACAGCTCCAGGGAGCTTTCCCTCAGCGTCAGGTGAGGGTTAAGCAGCCCTTAACCTTTCCACTTGACCTTGCCCCTCTTGGTGTTTGAGTACAGACGGTCGCACAGCTGTGCAGAGACCCTCACTGGGGATCAGCCCAGGTGACCAATAAGATGGGAGGAGATCTGGTACAACAGAGGAGTTGGCTCGGAGGCTGGAATGAGCACAGAGGGATGGACATCATTCTGCCATATTTTTGATGACTGCTTAGAGCACAGAGCTCAATTTATTATTCAGTGTGCAGTGAGGAAGATGCACCTGATCTCTTTCCCAGCACCGCAGTGACAGAGCTGCACTGCCTTTATAGTAATTTCTTCTAGCAGTAGTAGTGTTAAAGTCAATGGGAATGCAAACAGAGCATAGAGAATATGCCAGACTCGGTAGGGTCAGGATGAAGAGCTGTTATGTTGATTGACCTCAGGAAAAAATTATTGTGAAGGGGTTTTTAAATGATTTTAATTAAAATGTGTACTTAGATGAGTGGAATTTATGCTAATTGCACTTGTATGTCACCAGCATTCTTGAAAAAGTTTTAGAAATCTTAAAAACTTCAGCTTCTCCCAGTGCTTGAGTGAGATGGTGCTCAACTCTTCCTCACAGAAAGGCAGAGAGGGAAATGTTTGATTGACCATCATCAGTGTGTCAGGGCCCAGGGGCACCAACATCTCCTGATTGCCCTGACCAGGGGCCTCCCTACAGAGACCTGGTGCCCAGGGCTCCATTCCAGCTCATCCCTGGTCCCTGCTGAGATATGCCACAGGAATGCGGCAGGAATCAAGGTGTTGTCTCTCCCTTGGTTCCTGTTCAGAGACCTTTGCATTGTTTTCCTTGAGGGCAAGTTCTTGTGCTGGGTACTTTGCTACACTTGGAGTGTTTTGCCCCTGATAGCAGCTGCATGTGCAAGTATACTTTGTGTAGTATATCTGGACTCACAGTTGTGGACCAGGTCCAGCCTGAGCAATATTTCTGTGTGATTTGTTCCTTTTCCCCAAAGAAGGAGTAAATCCTGCTATAAGAGAAGACATCTCCTCTTGCATCCTCCATCTACTTTAACAGCTCCTGCTGAGATCCGGAGGTGAATCTCAGAAGGTCTGACCCTACTCTTGTCATTCTGTGAAGGATTGCCTCCAAATCCCAGCAATTTGTTTTCTTCTCTCACTCTATCACTTCCCTGCCCCAGTGTCTCCCAGCTGCAGCCACGGTTCACACAAACACCAGTAACAATCTGGGGGTACAGCTGTGGCTTCAGAGGAGCCCAAGCATTCATCTCCCTTACTAAAATCCTAACCAGTGTATTCCCTTCCCTTTTCGGGCATGCTGGGATTCTTAACCTTTCCAAGTATCCTTAACATCTGCCCCTTTCAATAAGCTTGCCTTGTTGCACATGCCAGCATATTCCAGGGGTTCTGGCTACAGGAACGAATTACTGCAGGGAGAGATAAGGGAGAGCTTTACCCCAAGGGAAGAGCTGTGGAGCAGCTCATTCCTTGTCCTGCTGCACTGCCTTAGCCTGCAGCAGTTTGTTCATGTGGCTGTACCCCAGCACAAGCCTCATTAACCCTGCCATGGCCTCAGAGCACGTTGCCATCAGATGAGACACTCCAGCATTTTCTCTATGTGCAAGAGCTTAAAGTGGTTTTTGTACTCCTGGTCTCAAAACCAGCCACCTGATCAGTTATAATCTACATGCTTGACAACAGAGATAAAATACCTATAAAATAAGATGTATCAATAACAGAGCCTAAACTGACTATAGAGGTATGTGAGCATCGAGCATCCCTCTGCTTATCTTAAATTATTGCAAGGTATCATTTGAAATTGAGGGGAAAATCCAGTTAAAAATGTGTTTGTGGGATGAAATCAGCACAAAGTGTCTACTGCTAAAGCGTGCCTTGATTTTAATGTTTTTTTCTTTCACTTCATGAAGTGTTAGATGAGTGGATAAGCAACAGGAATTATATGATAAGGTTGTCTGTGTTCTGCATTCACATTTGGGTAGTAATTCCACATGAGAAAGAGAGCCCTGTGATTCGTCATGCACCTTGTGCTGACTCTCACAGCATGTTCTGAGACTAATTTAGCTGATTTTGGATGAGGTGGGTATTAATTATGAGATGCCAAGATGCATGGCTCCCCATGCCAATCTGAGTGGGGAAGGAGGATGGATCCCTTTCCCTGCCACCCAAAGGATCAACTTAATGGATCGGAAGGAAGCACAACTGGTGATACGAAGTGAGACAGAAAGCTGGAGCTAGTGGGAGTTTGATCCTCATTCCCTAAGAAGCCCTGTGGGACGTGGCATCAATAGGGCAACTCCAGGACAGACTCTTGCAGCAGGATGAGGGGAATGTCTAGGATATGCAGGTGTGGGCAGGAGCTGTTTCCCATCTGTGGCTCCTCTGGAAATGCTGAGGGTTTCCTCAGCCTGAGGCTCCCCACTGCCCCTGACCTTTGGGAAGTGTTGGAACCGCTCCTGAGCTGAGACCACTGCTTGTGCTCTCAGTTTCTTTTGGGCCCTTGGGGTGTTTTCAGTCTAACCCTGGTTCTCCCTCCATTCCCTGGAATGCAGCTCTGGCTGTGGCTGCCCTTCTAATGCCTTGGCTGAACAATCCCCGCCCAGCTCTCTGTGCTCTACAAAATGAGACCTTTTCTTCCTCATATATCCCTGCTTTAGCACACCTGGAAACTGAGGAGAGTGATAAATTGAGCTCAGGCTGTACCTTGGGAAGAATTACAGCTGTCTGAACAGCCATGCATGCAGGCTGGGTATTTTCCTCTCTATTTGCCATTTTAAGGTGACATTTGCTTTATCCAGGCAGTTATATTAAAATCAGGCCTCTCAATACCCCTTGTTTATTAGTCTATACAGCATTTGGAATTTCCAGCCATAATACATTTTACTGTGGTTTTGGAAGAGTCTTCCTTATATTATTGAAATATTTGAACATTGTTTGGGGAAAAAAAAACCAGCAGAAACCACCTCCCAAAACTCAGTAAAATTCCTGATTTCTTAGATGCTGTACAACTGTATAAACAGTCCTCTGTATCTCAAGGGTTTTTCAATCTGTGACCTCCCCAGTATAAATCTCAATAGACAAATTTAGATCTCCACACAAAAGCAAATTGCTTGCTGTTTATAAAATGCATATATTTGTGTTGTAAATGCAATCCAATAACACCACTATTCTCAGGATCACTTTCTTTTTGCTTATTGAAATTACATACACATTTAAATTAGATTTATAAATGCCTGCCTCTGTACCTGAGCAAAATCTGGCATTTCCTTTGCTGTGCCTTTGATAGTCAAGACTTCTGTAGATGTTTTCATGCTTTCTTTGTGGGTAGTGGAAACAGGAGCTGTTTTTTTTGATGGTTCTTATTTTTAGCGTCTGCAGCTAAAAATGTGTCTGCTCAGTTATATCAGTGCCACAGTTGTCATTTATTAAAAATACATTTAGATTGAATGAAGACTTATAGATTAATGGAAACTTGGTGTGTGTGGGGGGTGTTTATACTTTTAGCAAACAGAATCTAACTCCAGGTTGAATTTTGCTTCTAAAACGTGAGTATATTGGATGGCCAAAACACTGAGTTACTGTGCGCTTGGCATCACCAGCTCTTCCAGGGGTGCCTCCCTCGTGGGCTGCTCAGTCCTGCTGGTCACTGCTGGCTCTTCTGGGAGCTGCTGATTGTCCAAGGACTAACAGTGGGGAGCACTAAGCAAGTCTAAACTTGCTTGGGCTCGTGCAGACATTCAGCTCAGCTTAAAACTGGCTTAACAAACCTTTATTCAAGTCTTTGATAGAGAGCAAACATAACCCCAGGGACTTGGGATCAAGCAGATGGAAAGGAGTTTAACCCCCAAACAGTTCCAGCTAGAGTTCTTCTTTATATAGCATAATCCTCTTATGCATCCACCTATTTCTTATCTCCCTAAGTGGTTGAATATTTTATTTGCAAAGCTTGTATGCAGCCTTCATTTATATTGCATGCACTGTGCTCAATGCATGCTGTGTGTCTTTCCATGCTGGAATTGTACACTTCCCAGTCTGTTATCTCCTCATCCACATGACATCACAGCACCTTGTACAGACCTTGGGCAGTCCTTGGACAGCTCTGATTTTTGCTTGCATCCTGCCTGCCAGGGCTCAGCAAGAGTTTGGACAATGCTCTCCTGTGCAGGAGCAGGAGCTGGACTTCGATGATCCTTGTGGATCCCTTCCAGCTCAGGATACTCTGTGATTCTGTGATTAGAGCTTATTCTAAAGACCTTCATAGAATTGTTCTTACCTACACAAGAAATCACACCAATAAATGATTGGGACTGTCTTCTTCCCTGTTCCCAATAATTTGTTTGCTGAATGTGTAATCATTGTATGCACAAATCTGTTCGGTTTCAGGGCCTCACTGGTTTCTTCCAGGTTCATCCAGCATCAGCTCAGATGAATTACTGCTCCATGCAATCCAAGCAAAGGGAGAAGGTGGAATGTTCTGGCAGAGCAGGACCTCACGGGCAATAATGAGACTTTGCATCTGTAAATTACATTGCAAACCACCTCTGAAAGGTGCTATCTACAGGGATTATTAATGCATAGAAATAAAATGAAATTTTGAATGCCAAATAACTAAACAAACCCCAAAGACAGATATTAAAGCCATTCTAGAAAGGCTGTAAATCAGTTGCAGGCAATAGGTTGGAACAGAGTGTAGAAGCACTAGAAACACATCTGTCATCAGGGAAGCTGCAGCAACCTTATTTCCTGACTGCAGAGAGAGAAGCTTTGATCACAGCTCTCACTGAAGCACTAATTTCTTAAAAACTGACTTAAAAGCCAGTGTAAAGGTTTTAAAAAAATGGAAGTTTTATGACTTTGAAAACTTGTTTCAAATGTTGATTTTCTTTCTTTCTTAGTAATATGTCTTTTAATAAAAGTAATTTATGGCCCCTAAGATTTTGATTTTGTAAGTTGATGTCATCCTTTTCTTCTTGCTTACCTGTCAGCCTCATTTCATCAACTATCTAATGTAATATTTCTTTCATTAGGGAATAGTGACTAACACTGGGGAACTAGAACTGCTGGGGTTGTATTATGTAGTGCTGTAAATCAGGTCAAAACAGCACTTGGATACAGAAAAGAAATTCTGCTTGTCAGGTAGGTATTTACCCTGATGCTTTAATTCAGGTCAGTGCTAAGCTTTTAAGGTAATCTCTCATTCACTGCACTGTGGTTCTTGGAGTGCACAAAGTGGATTTCTTTAGCATGAAACCAAGTCAGAAGAGACACTCCAGGAGTGCACGTAATCTGTCTGCTAATGGACACTTAGCCCACTTAAATCCGTCTTGGGCTACTCTCAAATAACTGCCCCAAAATGCAGGGCCTCCAGCTTAGAGTTCAGTTATTGCCGTTGGCTTGCAGGTGAGCATCGGGCTGAGAAAGAGGGACCTGAGCTAGAAATCCATGGAACAAAATTAAAAAAATCACTTGCATTTTTAGGTGTTGGATTCACCCATATTTTGCATGTTGATTGGCTCCGATAGTGTGTTAGGATAAGGAAATAAATGTCTGAAATAGCGAAATCAGTCTCAGTAGAATGAAGGGTATAAACAGAGATGCTCTGTGGGAGAAGGGCAGCAATGCAAGGGGGTGGTTAAACAAAGCTGCTTGAATTGGACCTTGAAGGTCAGGAAGTGTGCAAGGGAAAGAAGACATGTGGGTTGTGTTTGTATTAGTCCTTTAGATTTGGCTGTGGGGTTTGGTTTTTTGGTTTTTGGTTTACCATTCTCCAATGACAATGATCAGAGGCATTAGGGTATGTTGTTTTGAACAGAGATTTCAAAATCTGCAGAAGGAATTATTTCCTGGCTATTCTCTTGAACTCAGGACAGCATAACATTGTGGCTGATGTGTTAAGTGTTTCATCTCTTATCAGGATGTCAGATCTACTGAAGCAAGCTCATCTCTTCTGGGCTTGAATAGGTATGAATCCTCGATAATGCTACAAGGGAATAAGTGTAGGAGAATCCATGTTAAGTGACATCTCATTTCCGCCTTTCACTTAGTTAAAGCCAATAATAGGCTGAATAAGGAGCAGATGTAAGCTCAGATATGCTGCGTTAGTACTCACAGTGCTTATTCATTGGTGCCAGGTGTGGGAACATGTGAAAACTCTGGAAGATCTGAATAATACCCATGCAGGTTAGCTGCTGTCATATCCTGATATCAGATCTCCAGAGCAGAACTGGGACCAGAACAGCTTGTCTATCCTTGAAGACTCCAGAATTTCAGTCTTCCAGTGCTGGCACACCATTGGCACTGAAGGGTTTAGAATTTCTTTGCTGTGTGTCAGAAGTAGAAAAAACTCATCCAAATTCCCAGACTTGGAACCTCCTCCCTTTCCTGTCCCAGAACTGACTGTTGTGATAACAGAATTTATTTAGGCACAATGAATAATTTAGAAGATTGTACCACTCAAAATACAGATCCCTTCCTCAGACCAGTAACTGC
Organism: Myiotriccus ornatus; assembly: GCA_036023395.1. Taxonomy (NCBI): domain Eukaryota; kingdom Metazoa; phylum Chordata; class Aves; order Passeriformes; family Tyrannidae; genus Myiotriccus; species Myiotriccus ornatus. Next base: position 3,776,448 of record JAYRBT010000005.1, read on the forward strand.
TTTCCCATGCCTTGCATGAAATGTTTCTGTGCTATAAATACAGGATGGAAGGTACTGGTTGTGGGGAGAGGGGAGTGAAATTTTATTTGGGAAGTATTTTTTTTAATTATTTTTTTTTAATATTTACTTAAACGAAAGGGTTTAGCAAACACTGAGAAGAGGAAATTGCCTTTCCTCTGGAGATTAAAGCATTTGTTTAAGCAATCTATCATGCCAGGCTGTGAAACCCCAGTGCCTTTCCATGGAAAGGAACGGGAACTGTCAGCATCGTATTTTAGGATGTGCTATTCCACCGTCTCCCTGCTGTCACAGAAGTACAGACACAACTGTATCCCCAGTGGTGAATCTTCCTCTTTTTAAAGAGAATGGAGGAGTGAATTTTCTGGGGCATATCTGGAGAATCTGAAATAGTGAAACTGTCCCTGGACTGCCCTCAAGAACATCAAACACTTGCAGTCAGGGCTTGGTCCTTGAGCCAGGATCTACCTCGTAGGAGCAGGTCAGTGACCTACATCACTGGGGCATCCCTGGTGATCCCTGGTGATCCCAAAGCCACGGAGCTCCATTGTCTCTGTTCAGAGCTGCCTACAAGTTTGACTGAGGCTTTTGCAACTGGGGAAAGGGATTTTCCTGAAGTGCTGGAACAGGAAGAAGAAACTCCCTGGCTGACAGTAAAGAACCCTGATCAGAGGGTACCGCAGCAGCCTCTTCCAGCTGTGGGCTGGCAAAGGGGGTTCTGGCTGATGGATTTTTTTTTTCTGTCTAGGAAAAGGAGTAGGAGCTGGAATTGCTGCATACAAAGCTTTCAAAACTGACCCTGCTCTGAGTGGGATACTGGACAGCATGACCTTCTAAAGTCCCTTCCAACATGAACTATCCTACATCCCAATTGAAAAAATCACTTGGTGACCCTACCTGGAAACCTTTTTCCCTCCTCTGACAATTTTCCTTCTGCAGGTCAGTAGAAGCTACTGACTCTGTAGGAGCAAAGTTTCTGTGTTACCCCAAAGATCTGGCCTTGCTTGGGATATTCAGCATTTCTTTATTTCTTGTTATTGTAGATGAGATGTAGAGCACAGCTGAACCTCTACTCTGTCTGAATAGATCACTGGGATTTCTGAAAAGATCCTGAAATTCGGAATACGCTGAGTTCACGTTCCCCTGTTCCCCCAAGAATATCCATGAAATCTGTATTGTATGTGAAGAGGGCCCTTCCTCTGAGTTTTTCAGGATTTCCATTCCATTTGGATTGCTGCTGAATAGTCCTTCCCTTTTTTTGGCCCAAGCCTGGTAGGGAGTTGGTAAGTTTAGCAGTAGCTGTGTAAGCTTTATTTTTACTTAGCTGTGTTATTTTGTTCTTATGACTGTTCCAATCTCCTGCCATCTGGGGGCTTCTGGTCCTGCTTCAATAAATCCTATTCTCTTTTCCTGTTGCTCTGAGAATTTGCAGAAGGGGGGGAAGCTGGATGGGCTATGCAGTGGACTGCAAGGTGTCGATGGAGCGTTAGACATATTCTACTTGTTTGTGCTTACGTAAAATTGTCGTGGTAAGTTGCCACAAATGACAACCAAGGAGAAAATCAGTGGCTGGGAAATCTTTATTGACAAGATGACACAATGTGAAAGGGAGCTGCTAATCCCCTTCCTGCTTTGCTCATAGCAGAGCAGTGTTGCTGACCTCTAGGAATGTGTGCCCTCTTGGGTCAATCAAAATGTTGTCAGGAATCATTGAAAGTACTAAGTAGTGCCTACGCAAAATGTCATCCTGGAGTGCTGCCATCAGGAGCTGCAGTGTCGAGAAGTCCCCAGGAAAACCACTTGTATGTTTTGGTCATATGCTTCCGGAAAATTCTTGCAGCAGGATTCTTTCTTGAAAAAGTCACATCTTTCCACTTACAACTGTGGCTTTTGTAAAGTGTTTACATCTTTCTTAGGAGTCCTAATTTATAAGGTTCTGTGTGAAGCCCCAGTGTTCTGTACAGCAATTTTCTCTCCCAAGAGACAGTGAAATGACTCAGCCCAGCAGACTTCTGAGATTCCAGCATCTGTATTTATGTGCTAGAGGATGTGTGTGATGCAGCATTTCATTTTACTTCGCCTTTTGTTTTATAGATTTATTTTACTTGATACATTACCCATTTCTCTGTCTTTGTAAACATACCATTGGTGTAAAGCCTCAGACCAGTGTTTACTCTCTTTGCTCTTTTGCCCTGCTGATGGTCCTGCTCAAGTACTCTGTGGCCTTTACGGGGTCACCTTTGGTCTATCTGGCCCATCATTGTTGTATCAGCAATTCTTAGTTCCCAAATTGCCATGTTTAATAATAGTAGTTTTGAGATTCAGCAATGTCAACTTTGGCTGCTCCCTTGACCTCCTCATTTCCTAGGAGGTTACTGGGATAGCTGTAGAATGGGAGAATATGTTAAAAGAAATGCTGTGGCATTCATTACTCTTCTGATGAAGTAAACTCTGGTTAATGGTAATGCAGCTGCTGTCCAATGTGCTCTCAGTTAGCTTTTGTCATGCATGTAAAACAGATACTGCTACACTGCAAAATAACTCACCATTTACTACCAGGAGGTGAGAATGAACCTGTCCCCCTTTAAAGTAATCATTTAATATGCAGGTGGATTAGTTCAAGCGGTTGGGTTAAAGAAATCTTTTTGTAAGAAGAATAACCATTCTAGGTACATAATTAGCTTCTGCTTTTGTTTTGTTTTTTTTTACTTTAATGCCAGGGTTTGGGGATTTTGGGCCTTTCTTTAAATGTAGGTGTTCCAGGCATGTCTAAGTGCTCTTACAACCTCCTGGTGTGGTGCTGATGCCTTCTTATACAGCCAGAAGTAACATGGATTCAGCTTGAGCAGGTTCATGAGAATCATATACACCAGTCAGGTCATCCCAGATTTATTCCTAATGGGAAATACTAACTGGATGGAAGTGAGTGTTTCACAATTGATGACAAGGTCAGATCCCAGATGTGGAGTTCTCTGGTTGGCTTCATGTCACGGAGATGATGATGGAAAAGCCATCTAATTGAGCTCTTGTTTCTTATTTGAAAAAAGCTACACTTTCCACAACTTTATCCAAGATACTTTCAGAAATCTTAATTGGAGCATCAGAACGTATGTTCTTATGTGACTTTATATAGGGACCTCTAATATTCCTTGAACATGTCTTCTTTGTTCAGGGGCAGAGAAGTAAATGATGTGCAGAATTGAGCCCTCTGTGAAAATTTGTCTTACATGGACCTGTTCAGCTCTTTAAGCAGATCCTCCCTTGCCTGCCCCACACCTGCACATGACAAACAAGGGCACCTAATCCCTTTGTCCTTTGTGTGTTCACGATCATACTGAGATCTACAAACAGGTTCCACCCTACACGTAGGGCCAGAGTATCAATAATTGATCACAACTCCACAGACACCTGCCAGTGTCTATTTATAAATCTGGTTTATATTGAGTGAACTCCTTGGGGATAAAAGAGCTTTATATATGCAAATACTAATTTTTCTTCTAAGTGGGGTAAAGCTGTTTCCATCTCAAAGGGTGAAAAACCTGGGAGTGTTCATGGAATCGAGCCCATCGTTTAATGATCATATCAGCAGAGTTGCCAGGATGACATTTGATTATCTCGGAGCAGTAGCGCTGCACCAACCCACCTCTCCCAAATGGATTTCTTATCCATGCCTTCTGCAACACCCTGGCTGAATTAATTCAACTATCCCTGGAGTGCTTCCAGCAGAGACAATTCACTGGTAACAACTGATATAAAAGTTTCCCTTTCCAGGATTTTAACTCAGTCCTGGCATATTGTGCTCGTCCTGGAGTTTGTTGTGCTGTCAGACGTGTCCTGGGCTGCATCCAAAGCAGCGTGGGCAGGTTGAGGGAGGGGATTCTGCCCCACTGCTCTGCCTGGTGAGACCCCACCTGCAGTGCTGCCTCCAGCTCTGGAGTCCCCAGCACAGGAAAGACACTCCAGAGGACACACCAAGAGGATCAGAGGGATGGAGCAGCTCTGCTATGAGGAAAGGCTGAGAGAGTTGGGATTGTTCAGCCTGGAGAAGAGAAAGCTTCAGGGTGACCTAACTGTGGTCTTCCAGAGCCTGAAGGGAGCCTACAGGAACAATGTAGGAAGACTATTTACAAGAGCTTGGAGCGACAGGACAAGGAGGAATGGCTTCAAACTGACAGAGAGTAGGTTTGGATTGGATATCAGGAAGAAATTCTTCCCTGGGAGAGTGGTGAGGCCCTGGCACAGGCTGCCCAGAGAAGGTGTGGCTGCCCCATCCCTGGAAGTGTCCAAGACAAGGTTAGACAGGGCTTGGAGCAACCTGTGATAGTGGAAGGTGTCCCTGCCTGTGGCAGGGAATGTAACTGGATGAGTTTTAAGGTCCCTTCCAACCCAGACCATTCCAGGATTCTGTGATTCTGTGACTCACAGGCGCAGGTAACAGAAAGCTGTACCTCACTTTGCAGCGTGTGGGTCAGTGCAGTCATTTGCCATCTCTAGAAACAAAGGCCTCAGCAGAATAATGGCCATGAGTGAAGTGAGTTTGGTGGCCTTGACCTCATCTCTAGGGGATGTTTGCAGTATAAACCATCCTCATGGACTGGCATGGTTTGTGGTTCATGGTGGTTGGCAGACCCATGAAAGGGCTACCCAAGGGTACTAAAGGCCACAGCTGAAGGGAATCAGCAGGTTTATGTCGAAAGCACACTTCATTTGGTTCCACTTAGACTTGTGGCAGTCCATTATTAGGAATGTTAAACAGTTACCAGTCTATTAAAAGGAGTTGAAACAAGAAAAATGCCATTGGTGTGTGTTTCTGAGGGGTTGGGGGTGTAGTGTACCTGTAATATTGTGCCCACCTCGGTTGCTGGACTGATTTTGTAAAGGTACAGCAGCACTTCCACCTTCAAACTGTTCATATTTTCCTCTCTGTAGCTCCACGAGCCTGTGCTGGCTGGGTACTGATGTTGCAGAAAGACTTAATATGGCTGTGGCTGGGATAAATTCATCCTTGCATTCAGGTAACTTATATGATCTTTTTGTTATTACTGTTCTAAACTGTGTCTCTGCCTATAACTAATATGACCTGAGGGCAGTGCACCTGTTGGGAAAGCCTTCATTGCTGTCAGAAGGAGCAAGCCAGAAAACCAGCTTTTCTGAATACACATCTTCCTCCAGAAAGCTGGGATTAGATCCAGTTCAAACTTTATGGGTAATGCTCCTGTCTGCTTTCTCACTTGTATCTCTGCCATTTCTATTGGCAGAGCATCAGGTCTGAAAGAGCATCTGACCCAATAAATGCATGAATTATTTAAGATGTGAGTTAATTTTCTTTGGGCATTGTAATAGTTCTAAACATGATAGCAGGAGAGAGAACTGTTTGCTGGAATTCTCTTCAAGTATCTTTTAAACATTTTAAATATATTTGCATTATGGTCAATTAAAAGGAGCTGAAACAATGCTAATAGTGGATTTTTATTACTAATGCTTTTAAAGTTCCTAGATTTGTGCTTCATGCTTGAGGGTATAACCCCACCTCTAACTAATGAGAGCTAAGAAGCAGCTTCCCTATGGGCAGATTATTCCATAACTGCTGTACAGCTGCTGGTTTGTCTCCCCAGCAAAGGAAGGACTAACATCTTGCCAAAGTCTCTTCCAACCTCTTCCCTCAGGGCATTGCTTATTAATTCAGACAAAAACCTTGGAGACTAATGCAAAGCAAAGCTGTTCCTTGAACACCACAGCCTTTGTTCCATGCCCTCTGCTTTATCTCTCTTCTTCAGGGCAGTTGTAAGGGAAAGCTCTTTAGTATCTTCATCTCACTGTCTTTAGGACTTATTTGAGCATCGACTGTTCCCTTCCCATGTGCATCTCAAAACTGCATGGGTTGGTCTTGGCTAAAGTGGGCAGGATCCTGGACAGACAGTCCCTCCATCTGGGCTAACACACTGATTTTAATGTTTCTCTTTTAATGATCAGTTATAATAACAAAATGAATACCATAATGTGGGCGCAAAATTGCTCCAGAGATGCTTCAGCAAACCCAGGGAGGTGTCTCTGCCAACCCAAAGCCTCATTCAGAGCCACTGTCACCCATGGCTGTGCCAACTGTGCCTGTGTGGCCCAAGGTACCATCCCACGGGAGCAGCAGGGCTGTGGGGGCTGTCCCTGAAATGCATTTAAATAACTCTGAAACAGCAGAGATGGCATGGGAAACTCTCTGCTTGGGTTGGATGGAAAGATCAGGACAGGCAAGTGGCAGAGCTGGAGTTCAGTGCAAGATTCTGGTCTGGGAGCCACTGTGTAACATGTGCAGTGGGACAACCTGGAAACCTCCTTGCAACCCACAAACACACACAATACCTAGGAACCTGTTTCACACCATTTTTTGTAAGTATTGTTTGATATGCAGCTCCAACTGGGGTTCACATTTATAAAAGGGGCTTGTGTCTGAAATTATCAAGAAAAAGAGCTATAGTGCATTCTAATTTAACTATATAAATAACTTAAATTATTTATAAGGGCTGCTTCAAATCTCTGTTCAGAAGAATCTTTACAGACTGAATGTGATTTCGTATTAACACAGAGGGGACATTAAGTACTTGTTTCCAATTTTTTTTATTATTTTGGAAAACATAAAGAAGTCAGTAATTGGCTCTTTAATAGTGCTGAAACTTGATTTTAAACCTTATTTCAAAGCATGTTTGAATATAGAGAGCAATTCAGAAATTCTGGTGAGCAGCAGTTTTAGTAGCTGCCATAGCAACGAGCATCCAAGCCCTTTCTCCCCACTGGGGGCTAGAAAACCCCGGAAAGGACACGATCCCCAGGTATTTTGATCGAGTTTTGCAAACACTGCTCCCATAAGTCCCTAGGAGAGAACTCCATTTTAATCCCAGTTTTGACCTGGAAATCAGGGAGGTGTTGTTCATCAAGTGATGGCAGCACTAACTGAGAATGGGAAGGAAACTCTGAAAAATAAAATGTACAGATTTTAATGCAATTTGTGTAGGTCATGAAACGATCCCCATAAGTTCTAGCATTTTCTAGTTTAGTTTTAGTCTTATCTGTGCATTGTCCTGTTATTGGGAAGCCTTCATTTCTATTCTGTTACCTGTGCTAAGAAATAAGGAGCCTTATCTAACTAATGCTGCCACTGCCATGTTGCTCTGTCCTTATGATCATGCAGAGGAGGACCGAGGGCAGAGCTCTGAACCAGCCACAGGTTTTGGAAAGAGGATTTTGAGATGGCCTCCTGCTTCTGGGACCTCTGAACTTCTCGGGCTCCTGGAAGTCAAGTAGAACTGAATTTCAGAGCCATCCTTATCTTAACAATAAAGCAAATCAGAACTTTAGATCTGAATTAACATTTCTACATTTAGAATTACTTTTGTGGACACACTAGAGATGATTGTCACTGAAAGGCTCCTGAAAGAAGTTAAATTAATCTGATAAATCAATGTGGCCAATGCAGATAAGTCTTGTGGAGCATTTTCAAGCTGTACCAGGATCTGTCAAAAAGAGTAATGAACATCAAATTTCCAAAAGCACACATTTTGGAGGAAGGGAGGAGTAAGATAAATGACACACACAAACTTCACTAATTTGCATGCTGGGTAACACGAGGCTGCAAATGTGAAATTAAACCGGGTTGGCAGAAGCAAACTTGAAGACAATAACAGAAAATGCTGAAACTGCTTTGACTGACAACTCCAGAAGCAGATGGCAAAGAAGGGGAAGTGATGTATGGGAGCAGTGGTGTGACATTTGTGCTCCTTCAGATGTATCCAGCTCAATAATAATAATAATCTTGCCGTGAGTGAAATTCTATTCCCTGTCACATCCAAGCACGGAGCAGCACATTGAAGATCACTTGGTAGTAAACTCATCATAAAACTGAAGAATTGCAAAGGCCTCAGACTGTGGCTACTGCAGAAGATTACAAAGTGAGCAAACAGCCTTGCTCTGTGCTTGCAGCAAACACTGGAGGTTTCCAGGGAAGGTTTTTACCACTGTTGGGAAAGATTTTGCATCTTATTCTTGTTTAAGATCATCTTTTCACAGTGTCAAGACTCAGCTGAGTTTTGGGTGCCAGTGATACATGAGTGGAAATACGAGATAGTCAGAGTATGTTTTTATCAAAAAAGGAGAAGTGATGAATTCCCACTGATAACAAAGGCACTATTTCGCTGTCTCCGTGTGAAGTCAGAGAAGCAAACAGAGGAGGGTTATGTACACAGAGGTGTAAAAAGGAAAAAAGCCTACCCTGAAATTAAGAGGAAGAAAGAGGATATACCCAGAGCCAAGGAAAAAAGGGAATTGCAAGGTATTAGAAGAAAGTTAGCATTACCCTCCCAAGAGGCTCCAGCTCAGAGATTGTGTCCTGACCTCCCCTGGCGTCAAATGTCAGGCCAGACTGGCCTTTGCAATATTCTAATGAGCCTTTGTGACATTAAAGGATGGCAGAAAGACTGGAAAGCACTTAACAAATTAACAGAGGAGGCACCGTGTGCCCACAGAGTGCTGGCCCTGGAGAATTTCTGGGACACTTTTACTGCAGTTTCCTCTGTTGTACCACACATCTTTCAGCTCCTGCCCACAGCTGCCTCCTCCATGATGGGCCTTAGGAGTGATTATGTGATTTATGACAGATACACGTATTCAGCTGTAAAGATTTGTTCCGTTCTTATTCTTTGTACATCTCATGACCCCCTAAACTTCCGGCTTCTAGCTGAACTTGGATCAGGGAGTATCAGAAATCTCAAAAGGGTTTTTAATCTCAAGATTTCTAGTCCAAAGCATTTAGTTTTGTACCAGGTTAATATCCATAGTAAGCCTTTGGTAAGTCACCCCAACCAACTGTGCCTACTAGCTTCTTGGACTGTTCTGTTGATTTGGATAATCTTTATAAAGAATTTTAGGGAAACCTTCATAGCGTTGCACGAAGCAATTCACAGACTTGGAGCTGAAGGAGAAGAAACTGCATCCTCTGCAAGATGTGCTGCTGTTTCTCTCTTTGGAATTAGGGAACAAGGTATGAGAATAGATAACTTGTTTACAAGCTTTTCTTCCCTTTCAACTCTCTGAGCAATTTATGTCACCTTTCTTCATGGGCTATGCTGAGACAGACTTGCCAGCTCGAGTTGAAAGATAAAATAAAACAGATGAAGGAGGTGGAGGGGGGAAAGTGTTCCAGTTTTTTTCAGTTCTGTACAATGATATAAAAAGTGGGTTACGAACTAAAATATTGAATCACAATTCTTCAGGCAGTTTTATACTTAAATCACAGACTTGTCAGGTGTGTGTTTGATACGGTTTAATTAATGCTTCCCTTACGTTGTGTTTGATTTTGATGTGTGTGTGATAGATTCACACAACCTCAGGTGATCAAAAAGAGGCATTTGTCAGTGTCAGAGTCTGTGCTAAAGTCTCAGTTGCATACCCTGGATGAGGAAGGTGGGGATGGGTTATTAGGGGAATGTGAATCAGCTATTAAGAAATCACCTACAGTAAATGAAGCCAATCCAGTTTTAATTAGGCTGCACAGAGAACCGGGATCAAGTGAGTTTGGCAAGTTAAGTCAAACTGAGCGTGACACGCCCCAGAACGTGACAGAGGGCTGTTCACAGCCTGTAGGTTTGCGTTTGTTACTGAGGTTTTGCTCACTCTTCCAGTGCAAAAGCCTCATTTGCAGCAATCACCAGCTGAAGGTTCTTGTTTTTAGAGAGACAATATTTGCAAACACCTTTATTATTTGAGACAATCCAATAGGAAGAAAGGAGATGGTGCATGTAATTGTTCTCGTTGGGCTGGTGGTGGGATCATGCAGAAGAAGTTAGGAAGGAAGCTCAGAAGTCTTTTAGTTGGGATTTGCTCACAGATGGAACTGGCAGTGACAGCAGACCAGGGATCAGCTTCAGCCAGCAGTGACTCCTTTTCTCCTGTTTCCCTGGGTAACCTCCTTAATCACTGAGGATGTACAGTGATGTGTCACCTTCCGCTCCCGGCTCGCTCCAAGTGCCTTGTGATGTTTCAAGCATCCTCATTGCTCTTAATTTCCTTAAGTGTTAAGAAAAGTAATACCTGGTATCTGTAAGGTAGTGCTTGACAGGATAAAGTACTTTGATAAGCTCTTAATTATAAGGATTCTTGTAATTTGTTGACTTCCCTTCCCAGCAATAGTGGGATGTTTTTAGCACAAGGCCTTCTCAGCAGCGTCATTTGACATAATTCTGCTGATTTCATTAACTTTCACTGATTTTTCTGCAAGTCGATCACAATGATTGATTGACTGGGAAAATAGGTTTTATCATCCTTAGTCTCCAAATTGAATAGTTGCAGCAGTTGGATTACGTTAATCCTGGAGTATCCGCCGCTGGCTGATTTCCATTCCCGAGCAAAGCCACCCCTGCCTTGTCCCCCCTCAAATTAGGGGATTAAACCAAGAGGTGCTTAAGCTTGGCACTCATTTGACACGTGGTTGTGCAAATTGTGAAGGGAACCAGGAGATTCTTGAAACTTAGCTTGAATATTGGGCATCTTCAACAAAAATAGCAGCAGACAGTGAAACTAAGGCCCAGTTGCAGGAAATAGGAGAGATCTGTGTAGCCCCGCAAGCTGGTGGAGGGAAGCAGATACATTTTAAACAGGCAGGAGGCAGTAGCTCGTGTGATGTAAACAGATATTAAATAAACTATATCATTTACATACAGACATAGATGGAACAAAATGCCTGAGTCATCTACCACAGGCTACAAGGGAGACTCAGTGTGGGACTAAATAATGAATAAAATATCATCGCAATGATAATGTTATATTGTAAATAATTCCATTTGTTTACCCTACTGTGGTATTGAAGTTCATCTCCCTTGGAGACTTCTTTGACTTTTGATGCTGTTTTGCTTTGCATACGCTTGATTCTTCCCCCCTCCTGCTTTCCAAAGAACCTTCGTAGAGGTTCAGCAACCGACAGGACTAAGTGAATAATTCACAGCAAATAATTCTTTGGCTGCACTTAGCATCTTCATTTCTGTAAAACAGCCCTACACACATTATGTGTGTTTTGCACTAATTTATTGTTAAATCAGTTTTAAGCATGAATTCCCCTCAAGCCACCATCCTTCTATTTTTATGAATAGAATATAAACTCTAGCCTGGAAAGAGCTGGTTTTAGAAATTAGTTTGTTTTTTTCTTTTTCCTCAATGGCTACAGTATTACTACTGGTATAAATAGGTCCAGACATAACATTAGGCAATGTGAATCTCATTTTTAAGGTCATTTTTAAAATTAATTTAAACTATTGAAGTTTGATCTCTCAAATGCTTTAGAAAGGAAACACAAGGCAGTCACAAGAGATGTTCTGTTTTTTCCTCTCGAGAAATCATATGAAGGAATATATTTTAAAGGAAGAAACAGTGCAGTTACTGCTAATATTTTTTATTTGACTTTTACCTTGGAAAGCAGTATTTTTTGGAGGTGACTGCTGCATAGAAATACTAAGTTATTCTTTCAGTGGATGAAGGGTGTGGGTGTGAATATTGTAGGTGTAGACCCAGATTAATATTTACCCCTGAATATTAATCCAAAGATTGGAATTTAGGGTATGTAGTGGATTCTCCAGTGATGTAATGCACTTTATTGGGGAAGTATCTCAGAAATCCCTTTTAACTCACTATGTGGATCTCTGGATGTGTCTGTATGTATCTGAAAAATGCAAAGTCAAGCCACACTACCTGATCTACTTCCAGAGAGTGCCACTGGTCAAACAGCAGCTGCCCCACTTCAACTGTCTGGCAACAGGGGCCAGAAAATTACCGGGGGTAATGACACCTGTATTAAGCTCCATGACATCCATGGATGGGAATTGCTAAAGTAAAAGTGTTGCAGTATAAAATTCAGAACACTTATCTCTGCACAGAGACTTGTGGTATTCTTTGGCATGCATTTGATTAAGTAACTCTGTCATGACTAAAACAGAGACCTGAGGTTTCTTTTTCTTTTTTTTTTCTCAGGTGACATCAGAAGAGGAATCTCCTGCCTGAGAAAGCCAGGAGTTTCCTGAAATCATAAAAAAGGAGGAAGAGGTCCCCAAGCTGCAAAGAAGGGTGACGACAAGACAAATCAAAGTACTTTTCTGGGCAGAGACAAAAGTTTGTGAGGTGTTTGCGTTGATTCTCACCTGGAACTTCTGTGTTTGGAAGTTTTGAAGATTTGGGGGAGAACTGAAGTACATCAGTTAAGGTGGGCTTGGTTTCCTCATGGGAATTTTGAATTGAGTAGTTGCTATGACCTGAGGCATTCTCAGGCACCTGATGGGGCTTTGACCAACCTGATCTAGTGAGTGGCATCCATGCCCGTGGCAGGGGCTTGGAATGAGGTGATCTTTAAGGTCCCTTCCAACCCAAACCGTTCTCTGATTCTATGACTCTGTAAGGCAGTGTACTGACTGCAGCTCAGATATGAGGCCTTTGGAATTCCTGGCTCTGGAGCTCTTTCCATTGCACCGCAGGGGTATTTTGTTTCCAAACCCATAATGATGAGACCTGTGTAAAGAACTGCTAATTTGCTCTGCTTTGAGTACACAAGCTGAGGTCTCCACATGCAGGGAGACCTCAATATCAATGTCAAGATGTGAAGGTAGAAGTAGTTTTTTGTTAATGTTTCATTCCTGTATGAAACTTTTTGAGTAACAATTAAATGAGAGCTCTGGGATGAGCTGAATAATGGTGAAACAAAAGTCCCCTCAGCACGGTCCCTGCTCCCCTGTTGTCTCAGAGCAGCGTCTGCTGTAGCTGCTGGGTAGTGTGGCAGGGAAATCTCCTCCTCATTTCCATTTCAAACTCTGCCTCTTCTGAGACGAGTATAATCAGTCCCTCACTGCAGTTGTGCACTGCAGCATCTTCGCTCCCGCTCCCTCTCCCGGGGCTTGCTCCTGTGCTTGCCCAGCTGTTTGTGGCACTCTGCTTCCCAGCTGACTCCGAGGCACTGGAGCTCCGACAGCTCTGTGGGAGCACTCCAGCCCGCTCTTATTCAGAGGCACTTGTGTGGCTTTTCTGCTCAGACATCTGTGTTTAAGGAATGGAAATTAATATCCCTTGCATATAGATCTCTTTCAGTGTGTCTCTTTGTGAGGAGGAGTTTGCAGAGAAGCATTTGTGCATCGATGCTCTGGGTACAGACACATGTCGTTATGCCCTTTCTGTACAAGTCGAGGGTGTTCCCAGAGCTCAGGGTGTTAATCATACCAACAGCAAGCTCTTCAACCCAGCTGAGCAGCCTGCCTGTCTTTAGCAAGTATTTTTGCTAAACACAGGGAGGAATCTGTACTGGAGTTGGAACTAACCCCCATCTTTCACATCCCGCTTGGTACCCGAACCGCAAGCCCACAACTGTGGCTTTACCCAATCAGTATGTGAACCTGGCAGATTTTCTTCCAAACTCCTCCCTCCAAAACCAGGCAAGAAGACACTAGGAAGAAAACTGCTGGGGCCTCGAAGTCAAAGACACCATAATTTAACACGAGAAGGATGCAGGGCTTGAGATTTGACCTATATTTTTGCCAAGAGTTGTATTCCTCACAGAGATGGGGTGGGTGGGAGCAGATTGGGCTGACAGACTGCACGTTCAGCGCTGTTTTGTAGGTCTGGTTCCTCCTCCCATCCTCACCCAAACCCCAAGAAAGAGATAGAATGGAAGGAACTCAACATAAGAAGTGCAATAAGGGTGCATCTCAATCACATAATCAATAGGGTGTTTGACAGATTTATTCATCTTTTATCACCTGTGATTTAAGGATAACAAAATGTCCGAGGCAGCCATTGCCAAAGAGCCCCAGGTTTGCATTGAAGAAGCCCATTAAGCAGGAAGAGCTGTTACTCCTGTAATAAATATGTGACACAGGAGAGCAGGTAAGAGATTGGGGCTGGGGAAAGTGGTTTAGTCAAACGTGTCAGGTCACACTGACAAAGGGTTAACGCCCTGTCACATGGCACATGCCTGTAGTCACCAAATTTCACAACTATTAACACCCCCAGCAAGGCTCCCTCTCCCACGAGGTACAGTAACCACAGATGCCCTAATGATCTTACATAGGAAGGAATATGTAAAGCAGCTTAAATCTCATTCTCTAGCTATTACAAGCTTGATCTCCTAGAATTAGACAAACTTTAATCGCTGTCTCACTGCTGTGGTTTGCGAGCTCACACATGAATTCATTCCTTGCCAGGGATTAATTTTGCTGTTTGGTGACGTCCCATTGAAGGAGCGGACAAGAAGAGCAAGAAATATATCTGTGCACAGATGGTGCTTCTCCTTCCTGAGCACTGCCCAGTAGGCCAGTCCTTATCGACAGAGCTGGGTCAGGCCAGAGTTTCCCAGAGAAACACTCAAGATCCACCTGTGAATAGCAAGGGAAGTTGGATCTACCGTGGCTACAAGCTGTGACTCAAAAGTATTTCTGCCTTCAAAGTCCATTTCCAAGCAGCAAGAACAGACACCTTCCTGCACAGAGGAGACAGCAGCCAGGAAGGAAACCTCTTGTGGGACAACCAGGCAGAATAACAAGGAAAAGAAATCAGTATGGGAAGGAAGGGCGATGCCACATCCCACTGGGCCCAGAACGCCTCTTGGTGTCTACACTGGATCTGAGCGACCAACCTCTGCTGCCCAACCGCATGTGAATCTTCCCAGCTGCTGCCTGTTGCCTGCTCACGGCTAGACAGGGATGGTGCTGGGCGAGGGCTCGGGGGTCCCACACCCCACAGGCAGCTTTTGGCTGCAGCCCTCTTTGCCACGGAGCCGGGAGTGATGGCCAGCGCAGTCCCGCTACCATCCACCCTGCGCTGGGAGGACTCTCTTCAGCCGTCTCCCGAAGGAAGGAAAGGCAGAAGGAAGAGCCGGCAGCCGGGAGCAGTGCGAGCAGCCTTGAGAGAGGTGCCGCCGGGGGCCGGTGGGGTTTGGGGAGAGCGCGGGCGGTCAGCGGGTTGGGAGCCGCGTCCCCGAGCACAGAGCGAGCGGAGGAGGAAGGAGGGAGACAGAGGGAGTCCGGGACCGGCGCTGCCGCCCGGGGAAAGCCGGGGCTGCCGGAGGGGGGGTCCCCGGCGGGCACCGCCCCCTGCCCGCGGGCCGTGCGGGGCGGGGGGGCTCCCGCTCCCAGCGATTGGGGGGATGCGGTAGCGCGGGGGCTGCAGGGGACCGGCGCTGCCGCCGCGGGCCCGGAGCCGCCTCCGCCCGCGCAGGCTCCGCGCCAGCAGCGCGGCGCAGCCAGCCAGGGAGCGGGGCGCGCAGCCCGCCCGCCGCCTCGGGAGCAGCAGCAGCAGCAGCAGCAGGAGGAGGAGGAGGAGGATGAGGATGAACGGGGCGCTGCGGGGAGCGGCGCCGGCTGCAGGTAGGAGGAGGCGGCGGGATCCGCGGGATGCGCGGGGGGAGCCGCCCGCCCTCCGCCACCGTCGTGCGTGGAGCGGGTCCCGGCAGCGCCCCGCGGAGCCGAGCGGAGTTGGGCGCAAAGTTTGTCCGCCGGGAGGGAGGCGCTGGCGCGGCGGAGCCGGCGAGGAGGCGGGGAGGGATGCCCGGGCAGCGCGGGGCCGCCTCGCTGCCGGCCGGGACGGGCGGGCGGGGATGCGAGCGGCAGGAACCGCGGTGCGGGGCAGTGCGGGAGGATTTAACACTTCCAGAGCCGCGCACAGCCAACTTAGAGCCCTACTGAGCATCTCCGTGCTGCGAATGAACGTGAGACACCGCTTCCTTTCTTATTTGTGTGTGTGTGTGACTCGATCAGGGTTTTCTCGCCATCCTTTCTGCCAGCCGGGAAGGAGCAACTTGAACCAGTTGTCCCTTCTTGGTTTAATATTTGCAGCCCGAATAAATATTTTGTTGCCCTTCTACCTTTTTCTTAACGCCTTCTTGTAGTAGAGATGATTAATCAGTGAGGTTAGTGGCCAATTAGGCATAACCTCGTAGGAAAATAATTATGCCAGGATATATGGGTTTGACTAGTGATGTGTTACGAATACACCCAGATCTTGGTAGCTGTTTCCCCATGTGTGCAAATTCAGGGTGTTCTCGATTTTGAGTGGAAAATCAAAGTGTAATGACAAGTATCTTTTTACTTCCAGTGGGAGACTATTATTTTCCTTACCAGTGAAATGTACAGCAGCTTTAAAGTAAAATGTGTGTCTGTGTGGGATATAGAGAGGGGCTCTTTTTTTCCTGGTCAGTGACAAAATGTTTTTCTTGCTTTTAAAATATGGTCTTTCTAGTGCTGCTGGTTGCTTTTGACTGTTTGGTTTGCAGAAATGAATTTCATTTTGGTGCCCTCGGAGTCTCGTGAGAAGTGCACTGCTGTGCCTTGTGAGGCTGGTCGTTTTAACTGATCTTGTTAAATAATGCTATTATTAAATGATGGCAAATTGAAGCAAATGTGTTTTTCATTGCCCACAAGTTGTGTTTCTGAGCTAAATTTCTTTTTATTGCTGGAGAGGCTCTTGCACTGCAGTATTACAATACAGCCATATTAAAAAGGTCCTTGGAGCAAATAACCCTCTAATGCTGCAGCTACATTTTCAGTAGAATTCAGTAGTTCTTTGGGAAGTAATTATGCTGGATTTAAGGAATCTGGGCTGAATTGATTCTGCTTTTTAAATTGTGATGTTAAACTGCTTGTAGATATTCATGTAGGTGATAAATTTAAACACAAACTCTAAAGAAGCAAAGCTCCAAACCCAAGGCTTTATTTTTAATGCAATAATTTATCCTTTTTTTTTTTTTTTTTTTCCCCCAACAGGTACTTCTGGGGTTTTTTTGGGTTGTGGTTTTTTTTGTTTTGGTTTTGTTTTCTGGTTTTTTTTTGTTTTTTTTTTTTTTTAATTCCTTCCTTCTTCCTTTAATTGACAGGGAGGTCTCCAGCTAGAATATCTTTCTTAACCGAGCAGAGTGCAGTGGTACATGATACCATCGTTCTCTTCCATGTATGATTCACTCCGTCTCTGATGCTGCAAGGAATGAAGGCAAGGAAAACTAGAGATAAAAGGGAAGGAAGATTCCTGAGGCTGATAATGTTGCCAAATTGAGAGATTAAAGTTTATTCTGAGGAACCCCACCAGGTTTTACATGGTTTCTTTGGGATGTAGTGCTGACAGTGTAAGTCAGCGCGTCTCCTTCAGTGATCCCGGTGCATACCTGGGAGGTGTGAAAAGCAGACATGGAACTAAGCTGCTTACCTCCTAATGTCAATATTTGGCACTAAAAATTTAATTTTGAGTACAAGACAAGCAGGTTGGTTACTTCTCGCTAACTGCAGCTCTTCATTACTGGTTTTTGTTTGCTCTAGTAAACAAACACATAGCTCTTAAAATTGAATTAAATGTATAAACTGCTTGAACCAGAGCCGGGAGAGAGTATAACTGTGTTTGTTTTAAATAATAAATAAAAAATTAAGCTATCGCTCCACTGACTGGCTGATTACAGTCTTGGGCTGATCACTCAAGCAGTGCTCCAAGCAACTCTCCAAGCAAGCTGTCCGTTTCCAGCACCCTTTTCCTGGATTGGAGACTGGAAGTGCTCGGGGTGACTTGTGAGCTGACGCCTGTTTGACTGACAGACACTTATTGCAGAGTGGCACCCAATGCTCTGTGATTTTTGCCTCTGCAATGATTTCCTCCAGAAAGTTGACAGAAAATTCAAATGTTTACAGCCAGGTCTTGGAAGGGTTCTTTTAAGTTGCAGAGAGAAGGGTAGGGAAATCCACCCATTTTTAGATCTCCCTAATCCCAATCTTCTGTTCCTGTACTCATGCTAATTTTTTATTGATTGTTGTGACTATTGCAGAAATGCAAACATTTCCACTCTTCGTAGTCTTCCAAAGAAATTAAAGTGTGGAGGAATCAGTGACAGAAGGAGACGTCCTACTCCAGTCTTTTTTTCAGGTTGTTCATGAAACTGAAGCCATTGATGAACACTCGTATGCTTTGAAATTAGATTTCAGTGAGAGGACTAAGCTTTCCATCCTGTACTTGCTGTAAGTGCCAGGTTATCTGGAACAGTACTTATTGTAAGGATGCAACATCAGTGTTCTGGTCAAGCCCATTTCTCCACTGGAGCAAAACCCATGGGAACAGAGGTGTATATGGTGGAGGATGGGAATCATTTCCCCTGTGGATGTCAGGTACTGTGTGCAAAAGGAGCTGGGCTGGAGTAAAGACTGGTACCCGGAATGGCAGTACGTGAGCAGCAGGGAATGTGACTCAGTCACTTCTGAAGATCAGCTCTCCCCTTACTGAACCTGTGTGTGTGCTGCAGATCAGGAACATGGTTTGTGCTTCTCTAACCATCTGACTCTGGCGTAAAATCCCTTTGCAGACCCATCTGTGCTCATCAGATGAGCCAAACTCGTGCTTGTGCCTGGTATTCATGGTCTGGTACCAACCTTTAATTTTACCACTCAATTCCATACCCAAGCACTAGGAGTGTTTGCTGCTGAAGCAGGATGCTGTTGGAGGTTTTCCAACACCCCATTCCATACTTTGTGTAGGGAAGTAAGCATGATGTTGCAGCCAGCCCAGCCTGGCAGAGAGGGATGCTTTCACAGCGACACCTATTTACGAGGGGCAAGGGAGGAGGCTTATGATACTAAGGAAGTATCAAAATGGGTATATTCCCTGTGCTCCCCATTTATCTGCCTATAACTCCTCTCTTGGATCTTAAAGGATGTCCTTCTGCTATCAGAACTCTAAAGAAGGAAGCAAGTGGCACGTTTGTGATTTTATGCTTTACCAGAGATGCAGAAGCAGGCTGGAAGTGAAAACAAGCTGATATTAACTGCTGCTAAGAGCTCTTGGAAGAGGGAATGAGAAGTATTCTTTTGAGTAACCTGGATAGCAGGTGGAAATGACCCTATACACAGTGTCTATAAAACAGCATGTTGAATAAAATGGTCCTATTACAGGAAGTGCAGAGGGCAAAAAACCTAAGCAGTCTTGACAATCGTTTTGGGATTGTTCTGCAAGAAAATCAAAGGCTTGTCAGTTTTTGCTTTTATGCACATAAATCACCTTGTGCTCCTCCTGTTTCAAAAAATGCACTGGGTCATGACTTTTCAGTTTGCCTCCACAATATTGTGAGTACTTACAGTAGAATACACCTAACGAACAACAGGAGATTCCTATTTCACAGCACTTTCATTTTTCATCAGTATGCCAAGTTAAAGAACCTCCAACTTCCCTTTAAAATAGCATGAAGATTGTGCAAGCCAGTTGAAAGGGAGGAGAATACATTCCGATATTCCTCTTTTATATCCACAGATTGATGCATTCAACAGCCAACTCCTTTGATTCTTCCAACATTTAAACATGAGTGACTTAGTGGAGAAACACTGTATGAATATTTACTCCTGTTTTAATGAAGCAGAGCTCTATTGAAGTCAAAGCAACTGCAACTGTTTCCTTAGGCTGAGGATAAGGCCCAGCAAAGGACGTTTCTAATTGGCAGGAGTCTGGTTTGGTACCATTCCTTGCAGGGCAATATTTTAGAGAAAAAAATAAATCTGCCTAACATCAGAGGGATTTCTCATTTGAAAAGTTAAATGCTCCTCAGTGAGAGGTGAGGGTATTACTCCGGCTCAGAGAGTGTTTTGCCTGACTAATATATCCAAAATGTGTGTTGGGATTGCCCAGCACTGATAATTCACGCACCTCTGGAGTGGAATACAGCAGCCATTCCGGGATGGAAACATTATGCAGGAGGGGTTTGGGGAAGAGAAATGAAGAAAAATTAATCCAATTGAAACTGCAAGGGGGATTTAGGAAGCAGAATGCAATTATCTGAGTTGGATATTGGCCAGGACATGTTAGTTAACATTTTTACTCTTACAGGAATTATCATGGGATCTTTTAATGACGACGAATGGTCAGGGCTGTATTTTACATCTCATTTGAAAGCCTGAGCTTTCATTTCTCATGAGGATGAAGTGAATGCTTTGGCTTCCTTCAGGATGAGTTGCTTTAGTCAATCTGCTTTCCTCCCACAGGCTCAAGGCTCTCTGGGAACACCTGCCTTGCAATTCCACATGTCCCAGGGTTTTCCTCACCCTGAGCTGCTAAGTCGAAAGGAAATCCAGACACTCAGCATTGCACATCAAAGCCCAGCTCCAATTTAGATGATCTTCATATGGAGAAGTTCCCCTACAGTTTGGGCTGGCCATGGCATAGAACCACAGAATGATTTGGGTTGGAAGGGGCCTTAAAGATCACCTGGTTCCAATCCCACTGCCACAGGCATATTTCCTTCCTTCCCTAAGCAGTACTGTGCCATTCTTCTCCTGTTTTATGAGGACTAATGGATGGAAGGATCATCTGTCAGCAGTAAACAGATGATAAAACTTCCTGGAACTGGTGTTTCTGGAGAAGAGAGTTGATGCATAAAATACTTTCTTCTCTATATTCCCAATTTTCCTTGTAGCAATCTGAACTTGAATCTTTTCCAAAACAAACTAACAAATTAGCACTTTTTCACTGTAAAAAGTCATTGTCTGGTTATAAATGTGGTTTTCTATCAATGCTTTTGGTATTCAGGCAAGGAAAGCCATGGGATGGCAGTGTGCTTCTCCAGGGGAAAAGAGGCTTCAGGTTCTTTTGGAGGTTTAGGGGTGGTGTGTTTATTGTGGTTCAGTCAAATATGGTTGTGGGAACTTGGAGGATTGCTCTGTGTCTGCTGAGTTACCTTTTAATCTGTTGATCAAAGTGCTTGCAGACTACCTTAGAGGTCATGAAGCAGTAGCAGATGCTGGGAGATAAAAATAGATATGCATTCAGACTTCAACCTTTAATTTCATTAACAAAAAGGGCGATATAGTAGTAGCCACTTTATTTTTCCTTTCCTACTGGAAGACCTGTCCTGAGATTTTGCTTCCCTGCAAGCTCAAACATAAGTAGGCTGTGCTTCTAACCCAAATATGCCACTGATACTCATGTGCAACACAGATAATTAAAAGATAACAGGGTCAGTACTCTCCTTGTAGCAAAGATTTTTGCTACTGATATAGGAATTTCCCCCAAAACTCTCATGGTAACATCGATGTCATTAATTTAAAATGCCGTTTCAAAATCACTCAAAATATACACAATGTATAAAGTGATGCATTTTGTATTCAGGGACTTTCTTTCTGCGTTTTCATGTACTTGTGGACAGTTTGGGTTGTTGTGTGGTCTGTGGGAGGATGGGTATAGCCAATATCTACGTCCATGTGTCCTGAATTTCTGGTTAAAAGTGAAGAACTGACCACTCCAACCTATTACACGGCGTGATGATGCCGTTTGTACAGAATTTGGGGGGTGTCACAGGGGCAGCTGTGAGTGCTGGGTAGAGTCTCATCATTCTGTTACTGTCAGATCTGCCTCAACATACAGGTGGGTTTTATTATGATCATCTCCTCTTAGGATGTGAATCAAAATCCCAACTCCAAGCTTCCTAAGGAGTTCAGGATATGTGGAATATAATGCTAAGGGTCAAAAGGAATCGTCATTACCATTCAAAAGCCTCAGAGGAAACCACTCTTCCTCATCTTTGTAAAATAACAATGGTTTTGGTCCAAGGCTTCTTAGATGTGTAAGGCTGGATTTTGTCCCTCATAAATAAAGTGAATGGGCTTAGGGACTTCCCATGTAAATAAAGTGCCCATTCCATCTGCCTCCGTGTGGCTTGACCCACAAAATAACAACAAATGCTTCCACTGCTTGAAAGAATTTGATGAATATATTATGCTGGCCAGGTGTAAAGCTGTGATCTGTGACATTTCATGCCTCATGAGGGCATTGTGCTGTCATGTGGCACAGTGGGCTGCATTAATAGAGTCTTCGGGGATAAAGAGAGAGAATATGGACAGAAGCTGTTGTTAGGCAAAATAAATTATAGAGTAGCTCATCCAGTGTGAGAAGGATTGGGAGTGATGTAGTTTCAAACATCATTTTTTTCAGTAATTGTGCTGTTTGAATTGTGACCTACTTTAATAACATTCTATCGTTTTTAATATTTCTTTATTCATTACATTTTATACACACTCAGGTGGTTTACTGCAAACTGTGTGGAAATTACAACGAAGGTCAAGTGCTCTTTGTGAGGATAACTTATTACTGAAAATATTAACTGTTGTCATTACTGTTTTCCAACATGAAATTTTATTTGTCTGGTGAATGAAGAGATGATGTCGGGCTTGTGTTAAAGTGTGTGATTACTGTCAATAGACCAAAGTCCCTCCAGTCACAGAGGTCTGAGATGTACATGATCACTGAACAAGTCTCACTTTCAATTGATTTATTTTTCCCTGCACTGCTAAGCTGGTACAGGCCCTTATCAGAAACATCTTTCAGATTAGGACTGGTTTATATAGATTTAACGTTTAAATGCCTTCAGTAAGTTGAGGCTAAACTGAGAATTGCAACTTTGGTATTGGAATAACCATGCTTACACTTGGCTTTGCAGCCTTTCAAATGAGCTTAAATTCATGCTTTAAATTATATTAGTTCAGTATTTTTCTTGTGGAAAAGGCTTTGGTCCACAGGAGGTCTGTGTAGAGTTGGAGCAGAGCCTTAGTTAGGGTTGAGACCAGCTCTCTGTGGCTCATGCTGGTGTCAATTAAATCACAAGTGCTCCATAGTGGTTTTCCATACAAACAAATTTCCAACAGTGACCCTGTGGTTAGCGGACATGTAATTGTGAATTGTATGTGAGAGTTTGGAAAAATGTGTCCTGGGATCAGGACATACCTTCTCAAATCATAATTCTGCTTTGGTAGAGCATATTTAGGACTTGGCTTAGAGCTGTGGAAATCCATACTGTTGGGAAAAAAAAGGAAAACCTTGCAGCATCCCTGCTATCTTTACAAAGCCTAACAGCCATGTTGGATACTAATGCATCATTTTATACGCATTATTGAAATAGAATAATTTTATGTAAAGGTCAGCTGTTCATAGTGTCTAACACGTTTCAGTTTTTATTATGCATATTTGAGATTCCTTGAGGAATCAAGTCTAGAAAGTGTAGAAAGAAAACAGAAGGGTTGCAGTGAATATTCACCCCTTTGGCTGTTGCAGCAGGTTGGGGGTTGAAGCATTACCAGCTTTCTCATTACATTATCAAATTTCTCCCCTGCTGGTTTGATGTGGTGGACCTAAAGGTTTCCTGATCTAAAGCCAGAGAGTTCTCAATTTAGAAGTCATGGGTATCTAATTTTACTTCTGAACTACATCATTTGAATTCTGTATAGTCATGTCTTCCAAGTATAATCTGGAAGAAAACTGGATTAATTAGGTAAGTATCCTGCTTGTAAAGATTTTGGACTACTCGGTTTAGGTTTGGATTAGGCAAGTAGGTTAGGAAGGCAAGAACTGTTTTATAGGTACAAATATATGAGATTTTTAGCTGTGTCTGCTGAGTGTCAAAGAGCTACATTAGACAAAGCTTCCATGTCACCCCAGCATAAGAGAGGTAATGGAACAGGAGAAGGTGAGCTCAGCAAAGAAAGCACTTCTCCTAAAGACTGATTGAAACCATGTGGAGAACTGAATAAGGAATTGTCTTTTCCATTTAATTAAGAGAAGGGTGTCATACAAAACAAGCAAGCAGCAGGCACAGCAACAGCTTCACACAGGTGCCTTGGGATGCTGAGGGTCCTAAAAGCTAACACAGACCGAACAATCTTCTGGAAAACTTTGTGGTGGGACTGAGGACTCAGGCAAGGGGTGGTGCTGCCTCTGGTGCAGACGTGCCCGGCTCACAAATGTCTGGAGGCTGGAAATGTGTTGTGGCGAGTTATCACAATATGTGTCTGCTCTCGGGGACTGCCAAGGAGTCAAGGTTACTGCACACGGGGCCAGCTGGTCCTTTGCTGAGCCAGAAGGGCTTTCTAACACAGAGGTAAGAACTCAGCCAAAAGCCAGTGTAGTCCAGCATCTCCTCTCCCCTGCTGTCATCTGGGTTTCTCTTGAGTTAAAGCTATTTGAGGATGGGAGGTGGTAAAAGTTGTTTCTAAGAGATAGACAGCGGTGCTGGAGAAAAGATGTTTTGTTCTAGCAAGGCACCCAGTATGCAAAGGTGTAGAGAACTGAAGTAATCTGTTGTGTGGATGATTTTGCTGTATTTTTAACCAGTGACTTTGGTTTAAGCCTGTTATTTCACTTGGAGATCCATGCTCTACCCTTGGTGTTTGACAGTGTACTGATCTGGAGCTGCTTGTTCTTATTCAATACTTATGTTGGATATATCTGTACCTGGCTCCACAGCTGCTCAAAACTTGCAAATGGATCCAGCAGAATTTTAAATGCATGTATTAAAAAAATTAGTTTAGAAACCAATTTATTGCATATAGGTCATGGTTAAAGCTTTCTTCCAAGCTCATGGCATGGAAACTCCATTTTTATTGGAAGTGGAGAGTCTTGGGTAATTGCTTGACTTGAAGAATTAGGACTTAAGAAGAATGCTAAATATCATGAGAGTTATGATAAAATCTTAAGCACTGTCTAAGTCAATGAAGGGCTGTCAGATTGAAATTAGGTTTGATCATTATCAGCTTGAGCCAGATTTGCACACAGGTTACTGAGATGTGGAATGCCAGTGCACCATTACCAGTTCCTTGAGCAACTCAGTCCCCAGTGGAACCCTACCTTGATGATGGTGATATGGACTGATCAGGCATTTTTCTTCTTTCTCTTGTATTTTGTCTCTGTCCTTTACAGGTTACTACGAGCTCAAGTTATCTAGTCCCTAGTCACAGGAGACCAGGCATGTCCCCCCATGGGGAGGAATGATCTGGGCTGAACATCACTGGTGGTCCTGTGGGTTATGGTTTGCCCAATTCTTTCTAATTCTGGAGATCAAGGAATTACTTCTGATTCTAAGTGGTTGTCTTTGAAATAGGTTGTTTTTCTGTGGAAATGCTTGGGTTTTTTTCTGTAACTTTCTGTATACAATTTTTGAAGAAAGAAAATAATAATTGGTAGTAAGTGTCACTTTATGCAGGGTCTTGGGGTACAATGACACTTGTTAGTGACAGGACCCAGAGTAAGTTTATTAATAATTCTGCTTATTAGAGGCTCTGTTGCCCTCAGATTATCGCTTCAAGTGCAAATACAAAATGGAGATTACACATGACACCACTGAAAAAGCAAATTCAGATGCTGTAATTGTGCAATAGAACCACTTGGAATAATTTAATAAAAGAGCTGCACAAAAAGTTTTCTCACTCTAATTTCATTAATAACGTATTTTGCAGTTGGCTGGAGACATTTGGCTGGCAGCTTTCCTTTCACTGTGTTGTGGAACAAGCCAGTAACCAACTAAGATTTCCTTGTTGGAGCTATGTTACATGTCATGGCTGCTGAGAATTTCACATTGGCAAGGAAATCATAGAGCCCAAAAGTGCAAACTAGGGAATGGAATAGTGTTTTTTACCTCTCAGCAGGTGTGAACAGATTGGAACAGAGATGGGAGCAGTTGTGCTTTTTGAAGGAAAATGCCATGTCCATTGAAGCCAGTTAATGTGATGTGCATCCTGATTTATTTCCCCCCTTTACTGAAGAAGCAGTATGGACATGCTCTCACTGGTATGCCAGACTTTTCCAGGAGCAGTTTATGCAGCACTTGCCTCTTCTGCCAGTGAGATTTCTCTTCCTACCTCTACCTATTAGTTGCAAACATCATATTTTACCTTGCAAATGTCATGTGCTGGCTCTGTGGTTCTGTTCACCTTTGCTTCCCCTGCAGCTCCCACACCTGATTGGGCTCCCAGCTCTGCAGTTGCCTGGATAACTCACTTTCTGCCTCATTTACTCCCCAATGGCTGCTGAACAACATTCCCTGAATTCAGGGCCAGCCCAGTTCGTGACTGGCTGCTCAGGATGCTGCAGTAGCACTGTGTTCAGTGACTTCTCTTGGAAGATGTTGTAGCCATAAGTCTCTTGAATTGTAAAGCTGAATTTCATTGGCTTCACCAGAAGGAGGGAATGAGCACTGGGGAAAAAGTATACCACTGAGGGTAATGTGAGGAATTCCAGATAAGTGATTCAGCAGGGTGGAGCTGGTGCCAGGGGTGGTAAGTGTTGGGATATCACTCTGTGCTTTACTGAAGTAAAGCAGAAGGTCATGGTCACCTGACCCATCCTGAACATCTCCTACCAGACCAAGCCACATGTTGAGTCACTTGTGTTGTTGGTACTTTGCACTTGAAGAAGTGTATGCCAGGGATTTGGAGAGGTTTACATTTTTTTCACTGGGCTTAAGACCTCTTCTAGAGTAAATCTAAAGCAACTTGAGACCACTGTGGGTTCTGATCTCTTCATCATGATGCTCTCAGTAACACAGAACATGGGTCAGGGCTGTGAGCTGTTCCCCATCAGTTGTTTTTCTCTGTGCAATGTTGTGTATTCAGTTCTTAGTGGCTCAGAAGGGAGAGCCTTGAGCTGATTCCCTTCTCACAGGTACATCTACATCTTTGTGGGCCCTCACTGATTTGGTGATCACTTAAAGCCTGTGGGGAGATGAGCAAGTGTGTGTGTGTGATTTTTTCATTTCTTTTGTTAAGGTTCTGCTCAGTCAGAGCTGAGTCTTTTTCAGTGAAGACTTGTATGGGCAGATTGTGGCTTTTTTTCCCATGTGTTTAATTCTAATATCTTTCTTCCATCATATTTAAGGCCCTTTTTAAAACCATGGGTGGGTACATCCTGACTCTTTTGCAGTTCAGGGACAGCACTGTGACTGCCTACTTTGTGCCCTGTCTTAACCAAAAAGCCCCTTTCATGGGCATATCTTACCTATCATTCTTATCAATTTTCCCACCTAACTAAAAGTTCTTGGTTTGGTTTCAGAATCCCAGTGTCTTAAACACTGGAAAGTAGCTGGTATTTTTACCTGAAACGTCCTATAAAGACCATGCTAACAACAAAGGAGCAAAATGCTACCTAAACTCAAGTAATTCTGACTTAATTCCTAAGCTAATTGGGATAGCTAATAGAGTAAAATTGGGGCTGAGATGTGGCATTCATGTGCTTTGCTGTATTCCTTGATCATCTGATTTATAATAGTATTGTTAGTTATCATATAGGTGACATATTATTTTAGAATGCAGTGTTGAAGTTGGATGGCTGCTTGTAATTGTGTTGGAGGATGGGAGTGACAGCAGAACTAGACAGTGATCCCATTCTTTTGGTGTTTTTCTCTTGGAGGAGGCTGAATCTTCCTGCCTTGGCAGCGCTCCATAGCAGAGGAGCTTGCAGTGATGCTGCAGTTTTGTTGGTGCCACTGCAGACACAAAGGCTAAAACAAATCAAACTGAGCTGAGAGGAGCAGATGGGGCAAGTGAGAAGTTGGGAAATCATTCAAAGTGTTAGACACCGAACGATTTCAATTTTCCTGAGACAAGTGGGTGCTGTGGCACAACATGGCTCTTCCTGACACTCAACACACGTGTGACAATTTTGGAATAAAAGCTGCATCAGGTGTTCTGTTTCCAAATTTCCCTGCCGGAGGGTTTGCATTTGGCAGGGATAACTGCAAGGGAGGGTGAGGCAGTGGAAACAAGATTATCATGAATCCTTTCAGGTGTTTCGTTGACCACTCTGAGCAGGATGTATATAACAAATAAGCCAAGTTCCTCCTTTGGAGGCAAAATTGGAATTTTTAGGGATATCACAAAGCTACTGGAGTAAAAGAAATCAGACAGAGGTACTACTTTCTTTTAAAAATGTTGTTTTGATTTTAATATTTTCCTTAAAGGATACAATTTCCCCCAGAGGGTGTGAATAACCAGAAGAATAAACGCCTCACTTTGATAAATATGAATGTTGGAAATTTAGGTGTCTTCCTGTGTGGAAAACCCAAGTAAAAGTCTCGAAGATGGGAAGAAGTCTCACAGCATTTTCAGTTCTTAGTGGTGGTTCTGCCTGGTCCCAGCAGTGGATATTTTGGGTGCTGCATTAATAGAATCTCAGGTAAGGCTGTCACTGTGGCCTGAGCTTAGTGTTTCCCTGCTTATATTGTTTATAAAACTGCAGTATTGAAAGGTGTAGAGTGTGGGGAAACTTGTAATTTTGAGGTGGAATG
Source organism: Myiotriccus ornatus (assembly GCA_036023395.1). Lineage (NCBI taxonomy): Eukaryota > Metazoa > Chordata > Aves > Passeriformes > Tyrannidae > Myiotriccus > Myiotriccus ornatus. Next base: position 3,804,544 of record JAYRBT010000005.1, read on the forward strand.
CCAAGGTCTGAACTTGCATGAGCTGCCAGGATCAGCTGGGCTCTACTCCATCAGTAATGAATCCAGAGGAATTCCTCGGAAGTGTGACCTGTATTCCTCTGTAACATTGTTCTTCTTTTAGGTTTCCCCTCTAAGGGATTTGGTTTCTTTTAAAGGTAGGGAAATGAGACACAAAGAATTCTGTTCCCATCCGGTTATTGCAGCCTAGACATAATTTTGCAGTATTTTTTGTTTGTAACTGCAAAAGTAGCCTGTAGATAATTCCTGTTCAAATGCTGTGGGGCACTGAAAAGTTGGGCTTAGGAAGAATGTGTATGATAAGGCATAGTTCCAGCAGTTAGAAAAGGAATTTAAAAAGCAGTTGGATTCTTTCCGTCCACCCTACAAAGAAGAAAATTGGTTTGCAGGGAATACAGGTCATGGCACTGTTCTGGCATCTTGACGTTGCAGTTTTGTAAGTACACTGGAGTGCTGGCAGCACAATTTGGGACTCCCATTAGAGCTGCTCTTTGGTGGCAGGCTTAAAGGCTACTTAATATCCCATATCTGATCTAATTCATTGCTCCTCACACAAAGAAAATTTGAAAGGTCCTGTGAGTTTGGTGGGGTTTTTTTTGGTTTTGATTTTTTTTTTTTTTTAAATAAGTTACTGAAAGCCAATTTGGAGACTCTTCCTGCTGTTGCATCCAAAAGTCAGTAACTTCAGTAAGGACCCAAGGATCAGGGATGCTCCATGAGTGGGGCAGTGAAGTGAAATTCTTCTTCCCTCTTCGTGGTTTAAACACAAGAGAAAAGGAAACCTTATGTTGCTATTGCATGGGTTTTACAGATACAAGTTTATTATTGGAGAAAAGTCTTGGCTTTTGAATATGGCTTTTGATTATGAGATTAATCTAATTTATTTGTGTTGGAACAGATATTAAAGACAGCTGTAGTCTGTGATCTCGGATGTCTGCTTCATTTTTTTAATCAATGTAATACTTTGTGGATTACTCCAACTTCACTATTTCTTACTCCAATGGGAATGTGGGGTCCACTGAAGTACATGTCACTGGGACACTCAAGCTTTTGACCAGTTGCTATTTGAGTCAACTGACTTGGATGATATCTAGAAGACCAAGACTAGATGCCTGAGTTCCTGGGAATCATAGGTAGGGAATAAAGACAATAGAGTTTTGTAGGAAAGGCACTGCATAGGATCCATAATGAAGATGTGTTGAAGACATCTCACAGGGACTGCTTTCAAGCAACTGTCAGTAAAATCCTATGTTCTGATAGATATATCTTTTTTGAGGATGTTTCAGCACCATGAGGATAGTAAAGATATTCTTTTTAAGATTTAAAAAAAGCCGAAAGTAATACCTTAAAAAATGTGTTTATTATTTCTTATATAAACATGCAAACCTGAGCAAACAGAAAGCCCTAGGAGTTGTGTGTAGCTGATTGAAATGCATAGATTCTTATACATAAATTATTATTGCATGCAGTTGCATGAAAAAATGGAAGAGCTGGGTTTAGGACCCCTTGAAAATAATCTATTTCTGTTAGACATGCATATAATTTAGATATATGCTTGTCTATGCAGTGTATAATTTTTCAGTGGCTCTTTCAGAGGTAATTGTGGAAGGCGAAATGCTCTGTGTGAATGTGGTACTTCAAATTGTAGAATGCTTCCATGAGAAAATATATGATTAGTCTGCAAATAATCTCTTCAAAGGCCCCATTACAATCCTGAACTCTCAGATGGCTTGGGTAGTCTTTGCTATCGCTTTGGAGGGACGGAGAATGTTAAAACGATTTACATGTATTGTCACAAAATAATTTTATGGGGTTGATCCTGCCTGACACGGTGCTTCACGCCATGATGGAAAATTCATAAATGTTTGCTTCAATTTGATGCTCAAGAAGCACTTAAAAGCGCTCATTTCTGTAAGAGTTATTTTCTCTCTTTATATCCAATTCATAGATTATGGTCAAGTGTTCATTTTTATGGTATTTACAAGAAATCAGTAGTGCCAGCTTGCTCATAGCACCCTCCCTCTCCCCCCACTCCCTGCCCAGATTCCTCCTTGCAGCCTCAGGGAACAAAGGGAGCTGAGATTCTGAGCCGTGCTCGGATCTGATTCAATAATGCATTTTCCTGCAGGAGACTTGGGAGAGGCTGAGTTGTTTGTGGTCAGAGAGCCTAAGCTTATGTCCATTATGGTAAAGACAAGAGTGGTGGTTAATAAGTTTTCGAGCAGTCTAAATATTTGAATTTGGGATGAAATTCTCAGTCTTGTATTTGCCATGCCCTTCCCTCTGCTCAGGCAACAGATCCCTAGGGGTGGTCTTCACTCAGACTCCTCATTTCCTTAGTGATAAAACATCCCACCTTTCTCTTTGCATGGACTGGGAGTCTATCAGGCAGTCTGCTCTGGGCATTGAACTCTTGGAAGAAGCTTGGATTAATGTGGAAATCTCTCTATTCATCAATTCATCACACAGAGGGTTGAGCTGTCCCTTAAAGCATTAGCTGCAGAATCTAATTAGCATTAGCCTGTTTGTGGAAAAGTATGCTGTTGGATCCTGGATTAGCTGCAGATGTAGTGTTCAAGGGTTGTTCAGAAAGTACCCAAGCCTATATAAAACATAGATCAACAACGTGCCAGTATGTGTGTCCTGTCAAAACTGAAGCATGATCCCATGTTCCCAGACTGGAGATGACTCCTAAACATGTCATGATACTAGTGATGCTTCAGGATTAACGTGGAATTGCTGGTCTGCCATCACTAGCAAGGCTGTTTAAAGTCTTACAGATCACTTTGGATTACATGACAGATTAAGTGGGAAAGAAAACATGTGTGGGGTGTTGGTGGCTTAGTCCTGAATCCAGAGCTGACAAACCAGGTGTTCTGAATTGAGCTAATTGGAAATCCAAAGCACCTGTTCATCCATTTGCAGTTATAAGAATCACCCTTGGTTTGGTCCTACTTTTGTTGCCTTGGGTAAGCAACGGTGACTTGCTCTCGTGTGGTGTGCTATCCTTTATAAGACAGATCTTAGTGGCTTTGGAAGTGGGAGGGAGATCAGTTGGCTGTGAAACAGGTATGTAGGATTCAGTCTCTTCTTGCAGTTGCTTTAGGTATTGGATTTGCTTGCTCAGGTAACACAGTTGTTTTATTCTGCTGTTTTGTGGCTTGGCCTTTGTGTTCTCCCGAAGGGAATCACACAGCTTGGGCAGCACAGGGCACACACCAGTGCTGGTTCTATCCCTCGTGCTCTGTGGTGAGGGAAGGTAACAGGAAAGGTTGTAGTGAGAGAGTTCTGAGGAGCAAAGCATGTCACACATCATCACACTGCAGAGGTGTGGACATGACACGTTGATTCTGTTACTCAGTCCCCTCTGGGTGCCTGTGACCAGGTGATGACACTGATTTTTCACAGAACTTCAGTTGCCTTTCACAAGTTCACAATAATTTATCAGCCTGTGCACCTGCAGTGAGTCGTTCTTTTTGAACCTCAGTTTGTGTTCCATGGCATTAATGGTTTAAAAGTTGTGTCCATAATACGTTAAGTAGCTAGACTGGTTTGGGAATTCAAATTTCCTTCAGATCATTTGGTTACCATAGTGAGCATAGCTGGAAATATTTGCTGAATATTGGGATTTTATTTGTTGAGATATACTAGAAATGCTCATAATCTGAGTTATTCTGCAATAGAATTAGTGTGGCCAGCAGAACAAACTTAACCAAGACTTACCAGTGCCCCGTGTTTTCAGGTAGTAGCCAGAAGAGTCTTACTCTTTGAAGTAATAAGTCTGCTTATTTCTGTTTAGAGCAATAAATAATTTCCTTGGATAAACCAATGGAAGCAAACTGTGTTTGAGGGGACCCAGGCAGTGAGCAGGAATGATCTCAGCTGAGGAGCCTGTTCAGTTCCTGAGGCAGCTTTCAGCTGGTGCATTGGCTACAACAACCATTTTCTGGATCTTGTAATGTTTTTCTAGTGTGAATTTGTATGTTGGATTAAAATCTGGTAATAAGTGAAAAAAAGAGTAAATATAAAAGAGGTGGGAAGGATCCTGTATGAAGAAGATTCCCTTTCTGTCCTGGGAGTCTGACTGATGGCAGCACTGCCAGAAAAAACCAATCCAGAGATCCTCTAGGTAAATGAACCTGCTGGACCAAGTCTGGGCAGGGACATCAAACCCTGGGTAGGTGTATCTGTGAAACCTGTTGTTGTTTGTTTTCCCATGATGTTTCCTTAGCAATTTTCAGTCACCAATTTTCCCAGTTTTGGTCAACAGACCCCTGTTCGTTCTTCCCTATCATTTTAGCCGGGGCTTGTGACTGCACCTGTTTGGCTGCTGAGCCCCCTGTGCTGTGCTTTGTGCTCTCCAAGCTCGCAGGAATCAGTGCTGTAAACACGCACTGAGCTCCTCTGTGTATCCATCCCCACACCGAGGCTGGGCTGGGATGTGCTGACCTTTCCAGGAAGCCCCGGGCTCCCCTGGAGATGCCTCCCTGCCACCCGAGATCAGTTCTGTGCACAGTTCATGGCTGGTATTTTTGGCAAGGTTGTATTTTATTACTTTTTGAACCTTCCTCTGGTCAGACTTGCTGTTCTGAGATGAGCAATAGCTGCTGTGGCTGCATCAAATGCTGAGTTTGGTGTATTTCTAACTCACAGAAAGGCTCCTGTACCTCAGGGTTGCTGCAGGCATTCACGCGAGCGGGAGGAACACACACATCTATAAGATGCAAGTTCGAATCCGCTTTATTATCAGAAGGCCACACAATATATAATCTTTTGAGTTCTGTCCACGCGATCACGGGCAGAGCACGCTATCGT
>JAYRBT010000005.1:3809476-3886996 GCA_036023395.1 Myiotriccus ornatus
CTTGTTTACCTTCTTCTCACCTCCCGGCCTCTTCAGAACTCAGCATACTCGTGTAAAACTGCTAAGGCCCCAACACAGGGTAGTCACCCTTTAAAATATATATGAATTTAAAATTACAAACACTTTTTTGCTGGGGTGTTTTAATTTTTTGTTGTTTTTTTTTTTTTTTTTCTCCACAGAAGCCCCGTAATAAGTTGATCCTTTGACTCACCTACAGATAAGATATTTCCAGTGAGAGAGGCTCTTTTTAGAGATTCATTTTGTAAGCTATCAGGGAAATTACTGTAGGCTTTTTGAACAAATTAGTGAGAATGTGGAAGGACCACAAAAAGGCTTTTTCCCTTAAGATCTTAAGTAGGGCCTTATAAAGGGAAGGAAAAAACCCAATCCCTGGTAATTAAAGAATTTTTAAAATAATGAAATAAAATTATGCAAGCTCTGGTTTTTGGGCAAGTTCTTAGCTGTTTCTGCTAGTGAAAGTTTTATTTTAAATTAGGGCTTTTAGAAGGAAAAGGAAATTACTTAATTACTGCTTCAAATGTGTGTGTATATATGGGGGTGTGTGTATCTGCAAGATGTTAAAGAGTTTGGATTTAGGATGATGTTAAAAAATTAATGTACAACTTGTAGGTGTGAAAGGATCGAGGTGACTGATCTGTTGGGCTGTGGGAACCTCAGTAGCTCAGCTAGTGACAAATAGAATCAGCTGAGTTCACCTGAAGTGTTTATCCTGGGGAAAAAAACAGGGAGTCAAATCTCTGTGTCTTTCACAGGGATTTTTTGATTATTTGAATTGGAGAGGGGCATTTCTTGGTGCTTGAATTAGGTTAATGTTTTGTGGGTATACTGCAGAGACAGGAATGATCCAGGGCATGGGGAACTGGGGAAACCTCTTGTGGACTTCTCCTGTTGAATAAAATGATGTCATTGACTCCTCATGACACAAGTTATAAAAGGAAAGAGTCAGGTTGTTGGAATAACTTAATCTGATTCTTGTAAATGTCTGACATGTGGACAGTGGGATGTTGAAGTCCAGTGAGGGTGTAGGAGAAGAGCAGGTGTGGCTCTGGAGGATCTCAGCAGTAACCTGTGAAACTTTAAGTAGCAAAGGACTTGGAAACGTGCCTCATCTGTGCATGGGGCTAATTGACTTCTGTGCCACTTGGTCTGTAGGCTTGTTTGTATTTAATATACTCTGTGGATTCCCTCTCTCCACTGTTCCTTTGTGCATCACAGACCTTGAGAGCAGACAAAGCCACACTGCAGCCATTCGAGTAATTTTTTGGCACACTGTCACATCAAAGCACGGATGCTGTGCGTGAGCATCTTGCATCATCTGGGATGTACTAAACCTGAGACCATCTTCTTGTAAATACTTCTGTAAATGTGTTTAAGTTTTCCTCCCTGGGTGTAAGGAGGGTCTCTGGTGCTCTGGGCAGGCTCTGTGTGGCTTCACCATCTCCATCAGCATCCATTTGAGGGGTGGGGTGTTAGTGCTGCTGTTATACTCCACCTGGAGCATCTAATGAAGTAAGGGAAGTCAAGGGAGTTGTGTGAGAACTCCCTGCTACTGAACATCCTTCTTTGTGTGCCAGCACCTGTGATGACTTAAGTTTCACAAATTCCATGCTTGAACTCCATCCCATTTCTGGGTGACACAAACATCTGCATGGGATGTGTGGCTTCTCTCTCCTCTTTTGCCTCTTCTCCCCAGTGTTATTTTCTGGGTGGTGGTTGCACATTAAAAACGTGAAAATTAACAAAAAAAATAAAGCCAAACAGAAAAATTCCCACCTGGAATGACTGAATTTGTCACAATAATTAAGTATGGTAGCTACTGCTCTGGATGGGTTTCACCTGCTAAGAGCTACTGCAGTCAGCACCATATGGTGGCCTTTTTTTTCCCTTTTTAATAGACTTAGAGCAGCAATTTGTCTCACCCGTGAGGCAGCACCACAGCATGTGTTGCTTAACAGAAACAACGTCAGACTGGTGAGCTTTTCATTTTAAGCTTCCAGGAGCATTTAGCTGAGCTTCAGAGCCTGGTTTCTGGCACTGTCTATTTGCATTGTAACTCTTTGATCTATAAAAGTGAGGGGCTGAAGGACAGAAGGGCTTGATTTTCTGACCAGGGACTCCTCAGTACTTCAGCCTTAATGTTTGCAAATAATATGCTAATATTTACCTGCCTCTTAGATTTATTGCCAAGCTCCCATCAGTGTCTCTATGTGACCCTGAGATTGTGGAAAGAAAATTACTGAAGATAGGGAAAATATAATTTTAGTTGATGGGTGGACTGAAAGTGCAGGTGGAGTTATGGGTACTTGTGTGCTGTGAAACAGGGCCTGGTGCAGGATCCCTGACCCTCTTCTGAAACACAGAGCAGTGTTACAGCTCCTTGATGCTGTCCTTGAGGGCCTTACCCCTATCAGTGCCATGGGGATGTGTTGGTATTACTTGAACTTTTTTTTTTTTTTAAATTCCCAGAGGTACTCAGGTTTTCAGCAGCTTGCTGCACTCTGCCCCATATGCTTATATAGTTACTGCAAATCCACAAATAGTTCAGGATCCTCCTTATCTTAAAGCTTTGCTTTTGTGATTGACAGACACAATGAATACAAAATATGAATTTTTGCACACTTAGGCTTCCTTAAAACTTGGGCAAGGCTGCTACAGTTGTGCAGGACCTTATTAGCCTGGAATGACAACTCCAGAGTGGAACAGTGACATGGTAGCACAGCAAGTTAACCTGCAATGCATGGGACTTGTGTTTAATTCCCCCTTCTATTATTGACTCTGTGCAGTCCCAGGTAAATTGTTTGGGTTAGGGAGGCAGCAGGGTTCCCAGCCTCCAAGGGCCATGGCAATACACCTGCAGAGCACAGTGGGTCTCACATCCTGAGCTGTGGGAGGCTGTAAATAGCCCATTTCAGACCCTGTCACCTCCCCAGGCAGAAGTCGATTAGGGTTGTGCTGAGTCCTCATTCAGATGCAAGAGCTGTGGTCCTGGTGTCTTGCATCCCTCCTCCCTGTGCCCTAATTGGTCCTGGGGTGTTTCAGTATGTGATGGCCATCTAATTCTGGATCAATACCTGGGGTTACTTTTGTTATATGAGAGTGTTGATAACCCCTTTCTGCAAGTCGCTTGTTTGGTGATAACCAAGTCCTCTGCTTAATTAGGAATATCTTCTCGAAAATAAGATCTGTATCTGGGTGAAATGCAGGTTACAAATGGTTGCAATTAAGCCTCATGTAGCAGATTTCCTACATCTGTCCTGTTGTGTTTCTTTTCCCTTTCTTTAAAGGATAAGAATGCAACGTTTCTAGAGAGTACAGGTGTTGAAGTTCAAGACCATCTAAAGTGAGATGAGTTTGAACTGTCACACAACCAGTCTTGCTCCCATCTTGTGTTCTTTAACTGGACTAAAATGCACTTTTAATTTCACAGAGCTTTAGGAACAGTGGGGAGATCTGAGTGTTTTTTCTTTTTAACTTAACCAACTTATTTGGAAATAAGATGTGACTTTTTGTGTGGGCAATGCCCCACCTGTAGATCAGGCAGTTGCAGGATGGAGCATCTTCCAAATGTGAGGCTTTGCAATTCCAAAGGCAAACTTCTCTTTAATTTTGCATCAAGAGTACTTGATCTGCACAGGAGAGATTTTAATTTGAGTTTTGATAGGAGTGGGGTAGAAAGAACGATGTCTTGGTGTTCTCTAATGTTATGGGAGAAGTGGGAGCATAGGGAGGGTGGTGCAGTGCCCAAGAGCTTTTTGTTCTTCACAGTCTTTTAATTTCATGTATCTTTGCCACTTGCTAGTGCTCAAGTACTGTTCAAATGGGTTTCGTTTGCAAATTTAAATGAGCTTGCTAATGTTCCCATTTTAGCAATGCTATATAGAAATACTGATTAAAAATGTCATCCAGTGGTTTTAATCTGTGAGGAATAGGCAGTTCTGAAAAAAGAACATCTACTTTTTTCTCAGTACACCTCCATCTCAGCAAAAATGGTCCTGGTAATGCTCCTTTTGCCTGAAAGGCATGTGTTTGGCTGGTTTGGAAAAAAGCAGAAATTTGCACTCTTTTTCTGAAGTACCAGTAAGATTCAATCTCTTCACCCAGCTCTGGGTTTGAAGTTGAAAGTTCTGGTCTGAGGGGAATCTGGCCCACCTTGCAGTTACCGGGGGATTGCCCTGAGCCAGCCTGCACTGCAGAGCTTCCCTGGCGCCCAGCACCTGGAATTCCGCCTTTGGTGAGGTGATGGAAACTCATCAAACAGGGGTTGTTTGTCCAAAACCTCTCTCGGTCACAAATTTTCTGCTCAGCTGTCGGATCTGCTGATATTTGCAACACAAAGGATGTTTGTGAGAACACTACTGTCGAGTGTCCAGTGTGCGTCTTGGACAGCCTTACTGGGTTCGCTTAGAACTGTTAAGGTTGGAAAAAACGTTTTCAAATCATCAAGTCCAACTTCTGCAAGTCAGAGATTCCAGTTACTAAAGAAAAAGAGGGACTCACAGTGCGAGTGGATTCTCTGGAGCAAACAGATGTGCAGTATCAATTAGCACATACCTGAGGGCACCTTGTGGACTTGATTAAAGGAAGGACAAGATGAAAACATCACCTTATGATTTACAAGAAAGGTGGGTTGCATAGTGACCTTAGAGCAGGACCATAAAATATTTTGCTATTCGTAAAATTCTTTGAGGAAAAAGAAACTGGAGGTTATGAACACCCGGAGCATGGAGCCTTTAGGCAGGAAAGCAAAAAGGGCGGAAAAAAGAATACAACCCATTCAATTTCTCAATTTCAGTGAATTTAGTGTCTTCTATTTTAAAACAAAGATGGAGGGGAGTGAGAATCAGTTAACATAAGCCAAACTAGTATTGGATATGTTCTTTCATATATGAAATTATCCTGTAATTGAGACAAATGGCTTGAAACATTAAAACATCCCAGAAATGCTGATGTGGAAAAGACCTTGCGATATAAGTCAGTATCTCGCCAGGCTCTTAGGCGAGATCAAGTGTACCTGTCTCACCTCCAGAAGCTGACAGTCTGTCTAACCTCTTCTTAAACCTTGGATATTGATTTCACATCTTCCCTAGACAGCCTGCTCTGGGTCTTCACCACTCTTACTGTTAACAAGACTTTCATTTTTCTAATACCTAATTCTTTCTACCACTTGTCCTCCTGTCAGTTGTAAGAGAAGAACTGATGGATGTCCTCTTCTGCCACTGCCTTGTTGGACACTTGTGGATGATGCTTAGCACCTCCTTAAATTAATCTCAGCTTTGCTTTGTAGGAAAAGAAGAAGAAAGAAAAGGAAATTTTGGTTCTTGTTGACCGTGCTTGTGAAATCACTGAGTAGTTTGTGGTGAGGTTTTTTTATGGTGGTCTGTTTTATTTTTCTCCCCTCCAAATAACCTTTCCCCATATTTTAAGGAGCAGCACACAAAATGGGATATCTATTGAGATAGCCAATGTCTCCATGGTGCAACAGAAAAAGAAGAATAAGCTCCTTGGTGTCAGCATCTCATGTTTTTGTCACACTTCTCTGATATTTCTGGTTTTTCAATAATACTGTATTTTTTACTTGCATTCATTGTAGTGGCTGAAGTACAGATCCTTGGCCTTTCGTTACCTCACGCTTTCACCACATGAATTTTAGAAGGAAGAATAAAATGAGCAAATAGAAAGTGCTCCACCATGTCAGGTTTCAGCTCTTGGATATCGTATCCAAGTCTCCACCTTGTTGGTATATTCTTTCACTGCTGATTCTGCTCACATTTCTTAGCTCAGTGTCATCTGCAGCTGTTAAAATTTTCTTGCTGCTTAGTCCTGAAAGAGCAATGGCATCTCTGATATTGCTGCTGATGGTGCCATTTCAGAGATCATTTATCAGGAAAGTGCTGGTGACTTCGGGCCTTGAGCCACTTTCTCAGCAGAGCTTTGAGTGAGCCTCTGAATGTCCAAACTCCTAAAGATTAAAAACAATTTCTACATTTAGGGCTTGACATCATTTCTTTTGCAGAACTTGTATATGTTGATTTAAATTTCAGAGTGGTTTAGAGCTGATCTCCTGCATGCTATTGGTAATTTAGATTTTTAGAACCCTCTGGAATGGAAACAAGATTTTAAATATTATTTTTATAATATTCTATTAGAATTATTTCTTTCTGCGTATGGATGTGTTATATGGGCATTGTTTGGGTTTAGTAATACCTCATAACCCTCCAGTGAAGAGGAACAAATCCAATTGTTAAAAGATCTATTCCTCCTCCTTGAAGAAAGCTGCCAGAGTTGTCACGTGGCTCAGGTGGTTTTTGGGAAGAACTTATTAAAATCCCGTAAAGATGAATATCAAAGACCAAATTCCATAAAGATGAAATTATTTCCAATATGTAGTTACAGTGTATTAATAAAGCATTCTGAGGTTCTTGAGTCTTAAAGTGCAGTTAATAAATGCTTTCAGATGCAATGTGATGCCAATGCATTTCATTTAAGCTGTTGGTATTTCAGGTTAATTTTACACCCAAACTGAAGTAAGGAAATAAAGAAAGCACTTTATGAAATGTTTGAAGGCATTATGTTGTTTAAAATTACTTGGGAAAACAAATAAAACTCCTCCCATGTTCTGAAACATGAGTATCTAAAAGGCCTCATTTTATTTAGGAGGAAAACGATCAGGAAAAAAATGCAGAGCAATTTTACAGGAAATACATTTATTATGCACCTTCTGTGAGTGTTTACAATGATGTTTTTTCCTCGATGCACTCTGTGATAATTATTCACATACCACTTTGAACATATGTACTGGATACCATACAGTGCAACTTGGTTACCACTCTTTTTGAAAGAATTAAGCTTCTCTGGAATTTTGTAATACTCTTCTGGGTTCCTTGCTTAATGGTCCACTGCTCCTCCATAACTCCTGACTTTCTTAGAGCTTTTTCTGTCTTTCTCCTCCATTTTTTCCCCTCTTGCTGCCTTTGGATGCTGTTTGAAAATCCCTTACCCCTTCTGCTCTTTTCTCTGTGATGCTCCAGTGACGCTTCCAGCATTCCCATTCTGCTCTTTGCTTTCCTTTTGCTCTCATGCACTTTCCTACCCCAGGAAGCAAAATTTCTCCCCTTTTGTGCTTCAGTTTTCCTCTTCTCCTTGTGGTGGAGACAATATTCCTTCATTGCTCACTCCCTCCTGTTCCCATCACCCTTGTCCCTGCCTCCCTGCAGCCCATGGCAGCCCTTTTCCACTCGGGTTTCCATCTGCATTCCCCCGGTATCCCTCCTTTCCCCCTTCCCCCATGGTTTTCCTGATGCTGCTCTGCTTGCCTGCTCTGTGTGATTAGCTGGCTCCAGGCTGTGAGTTAAATGTCAGTATAATTTTTTCTTTCTTTTAGTCTTAAAGAAGTGCCATGAAATGGAATTTGAACACACAAAAAATTCACTTTTGGTGGGAAAGGCTTAACCTGCAGTGTCCAAGTAAACACTGAATCCCCACAAGTTTTGCTTGCATTTCTTGTTAGAATCCATCCTCATCAACAGTTGCGTAGTCTAAAATGCTGGAAATAAAAGTAATGAAGTAATGTATAAAAGTATGAATAAAAGTAGTGAAGTAATGCCACTGAGTGTAGTCTTTATTCTCACATCTTGAGTGGTTGCAGTTTCTCTCCTCTCAGGATATGACACTGTCCTCGATAACAGTGATAATGAGGGAGTAGTTGTGGATGCACTTCACGTCTTCCCTAAGCAACTACTGCTTAGTTTTTATTTTTTTAATGCAATAGTTTTCAATAAGAAGACAAAAGATCATAATCAAGTTTATATCTGAGCTTCATGGAGGTTATTAAAAAAAAAAAAGACTTTCTGGCAGTGACCATCAGCCAGTAGGTGTGTCTGACCAAGTGTGACCAAGAAAATAGGACGAGCAAGACAGTGAAACAGCCTCTGTGCTGCAAATCAATCCACTGATGACAGGCAGGACCCAGGGTCAGGGTGCAGTGGTTTTGTTCTGAGCACTGGGAAAAAGGTCAGGAAAGATGAACAGCTTGGCAGCAAGAAGGATTCTGGAGTTTGTTTTGGCCTCTTGCTGAACTTTGAGCAGTGAGGAGGTGGAGGCAGGGATGGGCTGGCCAGGCAGATGCCTCTGGGTAGGGGCTGTGCTGGCCATCATAACTTGCAGAACAACCCACTGGGACACTGGTGGCCCTTTTCCCAGCAAGGGCAGGTATCCGTGATGGACCTGCTGTGCCAAACTGTTGGTAGGGATGTGGCAGATGACCATCAGGCATGGAGGGCTTGACCCTTGACTCGTGCTTTTGGCATCCCCAGGGCACGTGGGAATGTGAACTCAAAGGCTTGGCTGGGTTGGGGCCAGGTGAGCCTTCCATGGTCAGGCACCAATAGCTTGTACTTTTGATCAAAACTGAGTCTGTCTGGTTTATATATAGGGGAAAAGTGCTATTATTACATCACTGACCCTCTCTCTCAATTTAAAGCTCTTCTGTATTGCTCTCAACTATTCACAAATACTTTATATTAAGATAAGGATCCTTGTTTGGTTTTTAGAGAGATTTAAAGTAGCCTGAGGGAAAGCAGTGCACTGGCAAGGGCAGCTACTGTTCAATGAAAAAGACATTGCTACAATAAGTACAGCAAACAAACCCGGGTCAGGAGGAGAGAGATGACATTTTGGGAATTTAGTCCTGCCTTGCTGTGCTGTCAGTCAGGTCAGTATTTTCTGTCAAGTGCCATCGAGGAACCACAGTCTGTGTGGTCCCTTTTCCCTGAAGGGGGAGGCTGTGTCCAAGGTGCAAATGGAGATACCACAGACAACCACCCTGGAAGGATGTCACTGGCTTCTTATGTCGTTGACATGCAGTAGCAGATGAAATTAGAGTTGGCTGTTGATAAATACATAGGCAATTATAATTGGAATTGGGCTGTGCAGGGTATTCTTCCCTGTGGATTGGGCTAATGACATGATGGAGGGAAATGCAGAGATCTTGATAATTAATGTGTGCTTGATTTCCAAAGATGAAAAATGGAATAAGTTAATTTTTTACAAGCAGTTCCTTTTGCTTTCTTCATGAGTTGAACAGGGAGTCTCTCAGAGAATAAACCCTTGATGAGTGGAAAGATCAGGAGGAAATCTGGTTTTAAGAAGGAATAGGAAAATTTATTTGTACATGGCGCATTTTGCTTGCTCTTTTTCCCCATGCTCGTGGGAACTTTCTGATGAAAATCTAGTAAAAAATAAATTAGAGATTGATCTAAACATGAAAATTCACCTACTTTTTACTTGAAAAGTAAACATTACTCCTAAGCCAAAATGTATCTTTTAAAATATAGAAGCTAAATTGGGCTGAAGTTGTGTGCGGGGTTTTAGCTTTGTCTGTTAATGGCTTTTTTACGTTGGTGCATCTGGAAGATCTTTAGGAATCTCACTTCTAAGTGCTCTGCATGTTTCTGAAAAGAGTCTTTCTGTTGTGTCATGTTCTCAGCTGGCTTTTAGACCTGAACACACTTCGGAGACACTGAATTGGGATCTCTAGATTTGTTTACCCAAGAGACCTTGAGAAGAACTCTTAAGCAGAGGTTTCATGTGTTGACACTTTAATCCTATTGTATCTGAAACTCCGTGGCGAATTAATTAAAAAAAGAGAAATATGTTTCCATCAGACCAATTTACGTTTTCCTCCCTTTTTGCAGCAACTCACCCTCCCTAAGATTTGTGATTATCCAACCTCAGCTGGATAATCCTCGCTCCTTCCTTTCCTTCAAACAGAAAGGGAGACTTGAATGGCTGGCAAAAAACAAGCATATTTGCCTTCAGTAAGAAGCTTAAACCTGACAACAAAAGCCAAACTTTTGCTTGTTTTGAAATGTCAGTGGGCAGAAGAGCTGCCCTGGGAGAACAGATGCCTTTTTAGTGTTCTCTTTATCACCTGAACACCTCTCAGAGGAGCTGTCTGCTTTTGTGGCACTTGGGGGCAGAAGGTTAGACACCTAAGTGGCATCAGGACTGTGGACAATAATGGTCTGTTAATAGACATTATGGTGATTAATAGCTTTTAAAAGCATTGTTACATTAAGGCAGATTTTGCAGTCAGACTGTTGAGATCAACTGAGAAGTCAGTGTTGGAGAGAAACATGTTGGTGCTTGGACCAGCAGAAGAGATCTGTGAGGGCACAGCAATGCAGGAGAGAGGTGCTGCTGGTTTTGTTAATGTTGGGTGACAGCCTTACCTTGGGAGTCCTGCCCTCCTCCTTTTTCTTCATTAAGCATTTTACAGCTGGACTGTGCCTTTTGACTTCTGATTTTTCACAGGTATTGCTGCTGATGATGATGTGCATGAAACATGCCTTCGTGCTGAGTAGCTCAGTTTTGGCCTCTTGCCATTTCAGGCTTTCTGCAAAGCTCCCTGTGTGAGAAACACGAGTCACTGTCTAGCTGGAGCACTTGTTAGCACACTGGGTTTTGTACCCTGCAATCCTACAGCTTATTTGTCTTGCTATCATGCATAGGAACCTTCACTGTGGAACAGAACTTTGTTGTACTTGTAAATAAGTATTGAAAGAAAAAGCCTCCCCCCACTGAGAGTCTGAGAATATGAGAGACATTTTCTGCACTGCTACGAACATGTCTGGAAAAAAAAGGGTGAAAATGAATCACTCTGAGAACGGGTGATCTCAGCATGGCCACTGCTCCTGCACGCCCCTTCCACAAAGTCTTTTGTAAGGCATTGCAGTGAAGGGCTTGAAAGAGATAAGGAGATTTTGTACAAGTTGGTGGAAGCTTCTGCGAAGGGCCCAGATCAGGTGTAGATAAAATCTGAAAGTTGCTGTTTGAAACTGTAACCTGTAAGGAGTATTTATTGACTAAAGATAGGATCAGTTCTCAGTGTAGCCATTGAGAAATGAGAGGTAAGGTGGAAAAAAGATCCAGTGAGAGGTTGTTTTGCCTGAAGATAAGTCACGTTGACAAGTCAGAGATTGAGGACTTCTGTGGGGCTTTGGGGGTCTGTCTGTTCACCACTCACCACTGCACAATGCAAATTGCAGTACTGACATTTCTCTCATTCAACTCCTCATTTGTCTGTTCATTTACCTTGGGCTTTATGGATTAACATGCAAATCATAGCCCATGCTGATATTTATCTTTCTGTTGTGTGTTTGGTTTATCTCTGTATTTTCCAGAGTGCTCACTTCTTTATGTGTTGTTAAGGTCAGTGGTTCTCAGTTGGATCTATCCATCTCATGGTAAGCCTGGGCAGGCCGACGTGAAGCTATTTGTTTAACCATTTCAGCATCTCTGTCACCCTCTTGCTGGTGATTGAGTCTGCTGCAGAGACACACATCTACACAGCCACACTTGATTTGTTGCAGGTCATTTTTCCCCCTCCACATTCAATTCTCCCTTGTCATCTGTCAACTGCTTCCTCTTTGCGCCGCTCTCCTCCTTCAGCCTGTGTGTCGACCTCCACCGTTGCCAGCCACACCAGATGGAAGCAAAGTTGTGTGCCCATCATGCCACTGAGCACATCCAGGCCCAGGACAGAGTGTGCCAGCTGGCTTTGGAGGTATCATTTTGTGTGTCCTCCAGTTGCCATTGGTTTGGAGGGTAATTTGGAGTGTTGATTTTGGTCAGAAGAGTGATCTGTGCATCTGCGGCAAGCCATCTGCTTCGTGTGCAGTCAGTGGCATGAGGAGTGGGATGGTCAGTGCACCTGACCCTTCCTGCCATGTCATGGTTGATAACTCCTGTCTGCTGCATGTTGATATTGGTGTCTGGCTGGCCCAGAGTGTCAGTGAAACTCTGTCCTAATGTGGGTTTCAGGGCGAGTGTCCAGTTGCCTTTTCAATTACACCTACTCGCCTTTGTTTTTCCAGTATCCTTTGAGGTAGCGGCTGAGAGCTTTGCCCACGGTTTCCAGTCACACACAGTTGGTACATGCAGTTTTCTTTAGGGTGTTTTGCATGCACAGAACCTTGTATCCTCCTGTGTGTACATTCCTGTGGCAGTGAAACGCACTGCTACTGGTGCCTTTCCTGCCTGTGTTATCAGTAGTGGGTGAAGACAGACTGATGATGTGTTGGAAAATACATTCCTACACATCTCTCTCTTGCCTCTTGGCCCAGGCTGTGCTACTTCTTTGGGAACAAAGCCAGAATGTAGCCCTAATTTTGCATTATGCAACCATCAGCTTGAAAATGATGAATCAATTAACATGGACTCACCCAAAGTGCCAGGAGTGTCCATGCAGTTGTTGGTGTGTGCTGTGCCGTAGGTTAGCACACTTCTCTCAGGAACAAGAGCCTGTCATTGTGAGTGACCAGATTTCTAGTTATGATGTTTGCAATGCTATTTGCTGACACACAGTAAATGCTGATTTTTAGCTTCTCCTTACGTCACCAAATAGAGTGAAGCTGGAAATGGTTCAGTACTTTGAATTTGCTGCTGCATGGGAACATAGTGATACTTCCAAATGGGAGGTTCAGACTTCTCAAACATCAAATTTGGTGCTTGTGTCTCAGCAGTTTCTTGCTCATCAATATGCTCTAGTCATTCTGCATTTGAAGGGGTGAAGTAAGGTATAATTAATGTTCCTATTGTTTCCAGTTGTTAGGAAAAGCAGACTGAGCCAAAAATCACCTGACTCTATTCTTGAACAACAGGAGTTAGATGAAATATATTCCTAAAAAATCAGACTAAATTACATGTGTACTTTGGCAGACTCCAAATGAATAACACTGAATCTTTAAAACTGTGACCATTAAATCAAGCATCAGCTTTGATACCATTAATGAAGAAATAATGTTTTGACGTTCATACCTTCATAAATTCTGACACTTCCAATTGCCCTCAAGTACCAAAATACCATTGTCATCTGCAATAATGTGCTCTTCAAAAATTTTGCCTGAACTGTGTAAAGCTGGGCGCTTTATGTTGGGAAAGGACAAGCATTTCTTGTTTGTGCTTTTATTTCCCTTTCCTTGGTGGCTGCAGGTCCTGCTGCTGGAGCCCTCAGCTGTTCTTCAAGGTCTTGTGCAGTGACTGTGATGTGGGTCAATAAGGCTTGAGCTGAGCCTCCAGACCTAAATGGTGTGCTGGGCACTGCCTTACATATTGATGTATGACTGCTTCCTTTTCCATCCTCAGAAAGGGCTTTAATGCTGCTCTTTCTTTTGTTGATATTGCCTTTTGTTCCCATTACATGGAGGACAATCCAGTCTGAGAAAGATAAATTTCACAATTTGTCTTGTCAGGCTCCGAGATGGAGTTTTCCGTTCCGCTGGCCGGGCAGAGGAGCAGCGGGGCTGGTTCCGTGGGTGGCTGTGCAGGGACCCCTCGCTGTTGTGTTGGGATCTGTGTACTTGCCTCCCATGCAGCAACCTGAAAATGCACCTTAGGAACTCACACCTCCTTGGCTTGCTCTCTTCCTACCACTGACAGGGCTCAGCAGCGCTGCCTTGGGATGTAAAACCACGCAGTGCCCTGCTTGGAAAGTCATCAATTATTAACGTGCAGTACCCACTCTGCACACTTGCACTGCTTAAGGATTCATTATGGTGCCTTTTGGTTGACCTGACAAAGCTGTTCAGTGCCTTCCCTCCCAGTGCAGAGTCCTAGATTCAACTTTGCTCCTGGGACCACGTACTCCAGCTCTGGCCGACCTTTCACAGGAAGGCAGGAGCAGAACACAACTGAGAAATTAATTTCTGTGGAGAGTTAAACAAAAGCATAAAAAGTATTTTGCTTGCTGAGAAGGGAAAAAAAAAGCAGTGATCATGCTAAAGTTAATAGGAATCTGGTTCACATTGCTCACTGCCCTTTACTGCAGCAGTTAAATGTGTGGTGGAGAAATCCTCTCGCTATACAGTTGTTATTGTTGACCCATTTTCCCAACAGCTAATGGCTGAGACTGAATACATATTAAGACCATTATAATTGTTAAATTTTGCCTGGCTGCACCGGGAATTCTGTGAATTTTGTGAGTCTGGCCCAGAGCTCTTTGCTAATCAAACACAAATTAAAACCAACCCAACTGACTGCTGTAAAAATATTGGTACACTTGCCGGGTAGATTTACAGCCTCACGTACTGAGAGAGCTTGAGACCCTCTCTTAAAATACATGGCCATGTCTCCATTTTACAGAGAATGGAAATGAGATGCACTAAGGTCTTTAACTTGCAGCCACACAGCAGATGAGAATTGGCTGCTCCTAGTTTGAAGCTGGGAACTTTACCTTTGGTAAAGAGGTAGACGTTAGACAGATTTACTTCAAGTTTTCTATATGTGAGAAGTGATTTGTAGTCTTGGTATTGCATTTCTTGCTTCAATAAATAGCTGTTTTCTGAATGCTGTATATTGGTGTGATGCCAAAAAAGACCATTACAGGTTTTACTGCAATAAATTCCAGCAAAGAAATACATGAAAACCAAATTTTCTTTTTTTTTTTTTTTTTTTTTTTTTTAATTAGTTTACCTTTAAGAACATCAGGCAAAATAGTGCAGTTCTGAGGCAGGAATAAAGGGAGATATCCTGCATTTTCCTGAAAATGTACATTGCATGCTGTCGATTGCCATTTTCCTTGTGCTGCACTCAGCGTGGCATCCTATAGCACAATGTAAACAAAATTATAATCTTATCAAGCAGGCTGCTCCTACAGTGATGACAGCTACTTAGATTGCCAGAAGCAGGGCCAGAAAAACAGAGACCATTCAAAAGCAGCTGACAAATTTTTTTAGCAGTGTGGGTTGAAAGCAAATTATAATAAAGATTTCATTACATGCTATTCCGAAGGGTCAACACAGTGAGTCTCCAGCAGACCTCAAGCCTGGAATGCAGATGGGGTCGGTGACCTGGCACAGCAATATCCTGGGTGTTGGGATGAGGTTGGAAAGACTCATGGGGTCTAATTCTTCTTGGGTGTTAAGTGCACTGGGGTTATTGTACCATTCAGTGGATGGGATGGAGTCACACTCTGCTTAGTCCAAACCCAACCAGACAGCTTTGGGCTGACTGAGGACTCAAGGGCAAGGTACTCAACTGTTTTGCTAAGTGAGGTGTGTCCTTTACTTGCCTACATATTGAACTGGCTCTCAAAATACTGCTTAATACTTCTAGTATTATGATTAGGGCTTCTGGTTTTGCTCACTGCAGAAAGATTTGCCACACCAAATGTGTCGCAAATCTTGTTCCTGGTGAGAACCTAAAATTTCACCCATTTTAAAGGTGTTTTGGGGAATAATGATCCTGTCCAAGAACTCGAGATTTTTAACATATCCCAAAACTTGTAAAGTCCCAAAAAAACCTTGCTGCCCCATTCCATATCCATTGTGTTGTTGACCAGTACATCTTAAAAAAAACCCTGGAGGTATGGAGTGAAATAGTGCTCCAGGGATGGCAACATCCCTGTTTTAGCAGGAGCTAAAACAACAGTCTTAGCAGGAGTTCAGGAGAACTGCTCCATCACATGCTCACTTTTAAATATTCCATGAAAGGTCATGGCCCCAGTGCATTTTGTTTCCCTGACACAAAGGAAGTACATTTGAAGTTGGCTACAGAACTGTCTCTCTTGCTTGTAAAATGTTGTCTCTCTTATATATTTTCAGCTATTCCTGAAGTGTATTGCATATATAATTAAAACATTAATAAAAATAACAGCAGGAAGAGTTCATCAGCAATTCAAATACAAATATTTGTGAAAATCTGTCTTCTCCAACATGTTCCTTTCCCCTCTGACTGTTTTTTTTTTTATTTTGGGTAAAAATATCATAAGCAACATTGCTTAACCATTTTTACAGCTCCAGCATCTCTGTAGGATAGTAAATTTATTTAGCTATTGAATTAATTTACCATAGATTGTGCAAGCTCATTATTGTTGAGCACTTCAGGACACATCCCATACATATTCAGGGCAGGGAAGCCTCCTGTGTGGTGTTGCCTGTCCATTCCCGCTCTAGCCCTGGGAGTTCACCCATGGATTTGGGGCAATCCTGACTGTCCCCACAGCAGCTTGGCACTCACAGAGAGCAACAGGCACCTTTGTCACGTTCTTCTTTCTGAAAGGTGCCTTTGGCTGCTCTTTGAAGTAAGAAACTTAACCACAGCTGCCAGAGTTGGGTTGCGTTTGGGAAGGTAACCACAACATCCCACCTATTTCCCGTTGGTGGGATTTGTGTACTTGCCTTACACTGAAATCCTCAGTATGTGGATTCAGCTTTGTAAGACTCTTGAAAACCTTTCAGCATTTGTCTGCTTCCTGAGCTCATAGCATCTCATTTTAAAGAAGCGCTGTCAAATGAGTTAGACTTTTCTAATTCTGGGTTATTGAATTTCCTCAGGATAGAATCTAAATTGTACTTTGCCCCTTATTGCTGGGGTCTGTTGTGTGTCTGTGGCACGTGCTGTATTCCTAAGGAAAACATTTGGACAGTGTGCAGTGTTGCCATGTTGTTTTGAGTAAGGATCACAGAATCCAGCCAAGAAATATGTCCAATGCATTGGTTGGAAATAGGTTCCCTTTCCAACAGATGGATTTAAAAAAAAAAAAAGACTAAAAAATGAGAAAGAGGAAAGTGGGTGATATGGAGAGCACTGTTCACTTCATTAATTAAAAGGTCCCTTTATGTGAGATGGTTTTTTCTGTTTTACTGGTTCACTTTTCAGTTTTGTTGGTGGATGAGTCCATGGCCTTGGAGAGAAAGGAATAACTTTCTGAAGAGAGTTTATCTGTGACCTTACTGTGGTTTCTCTGCATTTCTTGATGATTTAGCATTTCATTAAGTCATGTCTTTGAAGTACTCAGCTGTGAGAAGGATCTTTGTTTTAAGAATAGAAAGAGAATATTTAAAAACCTGGGGGTGAAGGATGCTGAGCTCTAGTGCTGGCAATCCCTCTTTTGGGTTATCTCTTTTTGAAGGAGCACTGGATACAGTTGGACTCTTCCCCCCCTTGCATTTCACTCCCAAGCCACCCAGGTCACATTAAAAGACTTTGCAATGAATCCCATGCTTTAATTGTTTAAAAAGCCACTGCTTACTTCCTGAACAGGAAACCTGGGATGTCCCTGCAGGGCAGCCAGCCTGGCTCTGTGGAACCAGATGCTGATTCAGTCTCTCCATAAGGAAGGCAGTTCTGCCATTACTCTCTGTGTCGATTGACGTTAATCCCATAATTGAAGCATCCAGTTTTAGGATTAAGCTGATATTTATCAGCAAAACCCTGCTAAAAAAGCACAGATTTGTGGTAATTGGTGATTTAGACCAACCCTGCCTGCTCCTCCAACACACATCAAACTTCTGTATTTCTCACTCCTTCACATCTCCGGCAACTCCCCGAACTGCTGCTGCTCTGTGGGCTGGGACTGGATCAGCTTGAGCAGGCACAGACTCAGAGCGTGAAAGAAAATACTCTCTGAAATTTATAAGCAAATAAATGCCACCAACCAGAAATTCAATTTGTAATAGCAACACAATCCCTTTCAGGAACAGAGAGGAAGTTTTTGCTACCAGAACACGTGACTGTTGTGTCAGATAGAAAGGCCCTGGGCAGGAGCTTGGTCTGAAGAGGATGATGTCCCAGTGCCAGAAGAGCAGTGCATTTGCTCTTGAGTTTGTAAGTGAATTCAGCTTATTCAAAAGACCAGCTGGCTCCAGGAACATCAGAGGTTCCAGCAGCCCAGCAGGAGGCAGCCACCCCTTTTTCTGCAGTGAAAGCAAAATAATGTTGACACTATTTTATCAGAAACTACCTGGATTTATATCCTTAACTGTGTTTCGTGTTGTGACAGGGAATGTCAAACTGCTTATCTCTGACAGAGCATTTTCTTCCATTCCTTACAAATATCTTTAATTTGGTTGTGATGCTTCAGTACATTTCAAATGCCTTGTCTTTATATTTTCATATAAGTGATTTTCCCCCTTGTTTTCATTTAATTTCTGTTACATTCTGATGCTCACAATATTTCCTTTCTATCTTCAAAAGGCAGCTAACTAGTTATAGTGAAATATATAACAAAATGAAAAAGAAATGTTAGACAAGAGATGCACTGCCTTTTTTCTTTTTTTTATTTCTGGATATAAGCCATTATCTTGTAGCACTGCAAGAATGTGAATGCTTGAAAAACATTGAGTGAAGCTCTATAAAACTCCTTTAAAAAAGAAGTCACAAACATGCTTTGCTTGAGAGTTGAATATTGTTATGTGTTTCTTGGGTATGGGTAATCTTTTCTGGAGATTTGTTGCTCTAGAACCCCTGTAACAAACAGCAGGATTTGTGCTGAGAAAGGAGTGTCATCCATTCAAAACTGCCTTCAGTTTTGGTTCGGGATTGGGGTTTATTTTGGGTGTTCTTTTTGTTGTTGTCTGTATTGTTTTATCTTTTTTTTGCAGGCAAAGCTTAGGACTGCTGTAGGTTAAAAAAACTGGAAAGGAAGAGAAAGTAAATAAACCTTTGCTTTTTGATTTATTATGTTCATCTCACAGCTGTTTCAGTACATTCTGTTTTGCTCTTTTAGGTAGTCAGTTGGAAAAACAAATCTGAAAATTAGGCAAATGTGATTATAAAATGACACACAACTGAGAAACTAAAGCCTGAGGAGCAGGTGAACTGCCTGAAACAACTTACTTGGGGTATTTTTGGCTGATTTCTTAGTCTGACTCACTAAGACAATGTCATGTCCTGTGATTGAGTTTTAACTGAGGATGTCTGTCTCTCTTTTTTTTATTATTTTTTTTTTTCAGTTTTTAAGTGTATTTAATGTTTCTAGATGTGCTCCAGGGCTTCCCAAACCTAACTGAGGTGGAGTCTTGATCTCAGAGACAACCTTGTAAAGATAAAGGCAGCATTAAAGTCTCAATATGAAGCAAATATTGACTGATTTATGAGGGATCCTTGTGTCTTTAAACCATCCTTTCAAAACATGTTTTGTCAGCATGAGATTTCATGGTAGGAATAGTCAGTTTTAACCCCTTTTAGCTTTTCAAAGCTCCAATAAATCACTTTTGAATTCTGTGTGACTCATGAAATACAAGTGTCAGGCAAGTTAGACTCAAATACTGCTAATGTTATGGTTTGTGGTGGTTCTCATTGTTTATGCCCTGAAACAAACCAATAAATGAAAGATAACAGTCCCCAGTTATAGCAGAGGCCATCTGGGGTGAGGAACAGGTGATTCAAATAATTCCCATCTTGGATTTATGTTTTTAAATGAGCAATATTTCATGGAGTTTTGTGAGGAGGAGGAGAAAGGAGAGGCAAAGTTGAACAGAAATCCCAACAGATGCACTGAATAAGCAAGAAAATACAAAATTTGAAGTAGAATATCTATGCTCTCCTAGACAAAAACTGTTCTTGGAAGGAAAAAAAAGGATTTTTCATCTGTTTTTATTGATGTCATTGCCTTGCTTTTCTCTCCATATCAGAAACAAATGTGACTCAGAGATACAGCAATATATGGTTTCAAGGCCTTCAGGGATGAATGAGGGTTGTGCAGGCGTGAAGCAAACATGAGCTGATGGGACATGGTCGTTGCCTGTTGCTCTGGAGCACATTGTAGGTCTTGAGTCTCAAATTCCTTGGCAGGGACCACAGAGAGCATCAGTATCCCCATCCTGCCTGGATGACATTCCTCCTTGCACATAGTTCTGGTGATAGCTGTGTCCATGGCTGGATACAGCCACGCAGGAGGGATAATTAGGCAAAGCCCTACTGTCCTGAGCTAAAACCCTGATTGGCACGGGTCAGGTACACACAGAGTCTGCTGCTGCTGCACAGAGCAATGTGACAAATGTGCCACTGCTCAGCAGTTACGAAGGTGCTGTGAAACACTGGGAATGGACCAAAGGCTCCTCCTTGGTAAGAGTCCACAGAACAGCAGCTCTGCCAGAGCAGTGAAATCCCAGGAAAACCAGGATTAGGGAATCAGGAAAGCTGGGGCAGCCTCACTGGGCAGTTGCCAGAAGTGCTTACTAGAGATCAGTCACGTTACTGGGCTGTATTTTTTCCTTTGCAATAGTTTTTCTATCACAGCCAGCGTTGTATTTCATTAAGATTTATTGTGTAATAACAATTCTTGAGAAGCTGTGAAATTGAAGTCACCCATTCTGATACACAGTTGATAGACTTATCATTTGGGATAAGTCTCATATTAGAGGAATGAAATGCCAGTGTTGCAAAAAGCTAAATAAAAGAGCACCGAAATTTATTATATTCCAGTATTTAATTGTTGATAATGAATGGTGTGGGGTTTTGTTTTTTGTTTGTCTTAAATTAACTGTCCTCGAAACACAAATGTGCATGAAGAGGTATTGCGCGTTTCTGGACTCTGAAAGACTCCCTGCTGCCAACCTCTCGTCTCTGCATGGAGACACTGGATGTCTGAAGGGATGTGGAGTACAAGCTGCTTATTCTATTTCATGGCATCTCTCAAAGATATAAAACATGCTTACATTCCAGAATTCAATAAAACCAAAATCATTTTAGCTCAAATGGAATTGTTACCACGTCTGTTGCTGAATCATGTGAAATGGGTGTGACTGGCACAGGCACTGCTGGATTTCCAGTAGAATTCTTCATCCTGCATCATGTTGACTGATGCTGAGCCATCTCCCAGACCTGAGCCCCAGCCACCAGCCTACAGCTTGTGTTAGAAAACATTTGTTTGATTCCCCTGCACTGAAACACATCTGCAAAACTGTTGGAACATTTTGGCTTTCAGGCAGCAAGAACCTGGACAGAAATCCCTTTAACTGAACGTGCTCCCGTCGCTGCTACAGGTGATTTATGGGGTTCTCTGTGATCAGTGGTTGCCAGAGTCACTGGGGATCATCCGACTCAGGATGCAGAGACCCATCCTGGCTGCACAGGGAGAAAACCCAGTTTTGGGATGACTCTCCTATCCAAATGTGTTCCACCTCATCTCTTTTATCAGAATCGCTATAATCTAATTTTTCTCTTTATTCTGCCTATTTTCTCTATTTTTTTCTTTTTCAATTTCTCCCTCTGGAAAAGCCTTGTACGAAAAGGAGAGATGGTAAGAGAGACTGAGGAAAAGACCTCAGTGAAAACTGAAAGTGGGCAAAAAAGTGTAATCAGCTGTTTGTTTTTTCCAATCTGGGTGAAAATATAGGGAAGAAAAAAGCCATGGACTTCTCCAAATTAAGAAATCATGTTCTGTCCAAAGTATTTTCATTTAAATATTTTTATTTGCCTTATTGTCGTGCAATAACTATCGTTTAATGTTAGTAAATTCTACCTAATCATCCCTAAGGGCCCAAGGGCTGTCGAATTGAACCTGAATTTGTTTCATGGGGAGCAAAGCTTGAGAGCTGCATCTCTGGGCCAGCCCTACATTTCTGCTCTTACAGATTTCAGGAGCATGCTAATAGGATTAGGTACTACAAAGCTGTCTTGCATTCAGAATTAATATCGGAGGGGAGTGTGCCGTGGAACAGAATTTCCTGCAAAGAGTGCTGATAGCAGGAGCACAAACTCACCGTGAGATTCAACCAGCACATTACCACTTACTGCTCTGAGCTTCCTCTTCCATCCCTTTGGATTGCTGCTATTCCAAACCCTCCTCCTTTTACATGGCTCCTTGGCTTCCTCCAGAAGATCCCCTTCAATTGGACACTCCTGACCAGACACAGATACCCTCGTGCCAGGGTGTTGTACGTGTGGCTGTGTCAGGGCTTGTGATGCCTGAGGAGGAGGAACTGGAGTGGTTGTGTAAAGAGCACGTGCTCAGTTTCTGAAAATACTCTTAGCTGGTGTTTTTACAAAAGTCTTGGTAAGCTTTGTCTCAGGCCAGTATGTTTCTTCCAGTGAGCAGTATCTTTACTCTGCTGCTCCTCCCCCCCTTTCCTTTTTATTCATTTTGCACATTTCCATAGCACTTGAACCAGATATGTGAAAATATCAATTAACATATGCTGGATTAAAAATAGAAGAAAAATCAAACTCCTTGTAAGGATACAAAGCTGAGCTTCAGATGACTGTGCTAATTGCCACTTACTGGGTCCAGCCCAGCATCCCATCTCCAGCAGTGTCTGTGGGCTGGGGGAGTATGAATGGGGCAGGCACATGTGAGGCTTCTCCACTGATGCTTCCCAGGCTCCAGCTGTTTTCAGCTCTGGGACTTTGTGCCAGGAGTGATTTCTGTGTAGATAGTAAGCATGAATAGATTTTTCTTCTGTGAACTTAATCTTCTCCAGCCTTAAGGCAGTGTAGGCTTGTGACATCCACAGCTTCTCTTGTTAGGTACAAAAATCACCTTTGTTTGTTTGTGTTGGACATGGTTCCAGTTTGGTTTAAGGGGTCTTTGTGTCAAGAGTGGAAAATTCCAAGAACAAGCTGTCCCCATCCATGCTGCCCATGCTCTATGTTTCCTTTACCCCTAATTATTCTTAGCATTTGATCTGCTTTTTTCCTTTGCCTTTTGGTGGCTCTGGGCTGACATTTCCGTGAGGCTATCCATTGTAAATCCAGGATTTCACTCCCGTGCAGTTGTGGTTGGCTCAGAGTCCATAATTTCATATGTGAGGTTGGGATTGTTTTTCCCACATGCATATTTGACATTTATCTCTATTGAATTTCATCTGCCATCTCATATGTCATATCATTTCATAAGGTCCTTCTGCAGTTCCTCACAGTCAGCCTTTGTCCTCATTACCCTGAATAAACTGATACCAGCAAACCTCCTCCCCCTGCTTTCCAAGGGTATGTTGGAGAGTGTAGATCCCTAATTTGACCAGTGCAGGTGACAGGCTTTCAGTCCTGCCGGTCTCTGCATCTCCCTTGGTTAATTTTACTCAGTATTGTGTTGATAAATTCAGTATGCTGGGAAATGAATTGTTTGTGTCCTGTTTGCTCCAGTGGGTATTGTTTACAAGAACAAACTGTGGGAAAATGACCGCTAACATTTCAGCTTGCAGGGTGTCGGTAAGTATTCTGTTTGCAGGTGTTGGATGTTGCAGAAATCCAGGTTAATCAAGACATTTTATTACTCCTCTTTCTCTTGAAGAGGAACCTGCTAGCTGATGAGAATCCTCTGAAGTACAAAATCTCTTCTTCAGAGTGTTTTTGCCAACCTGCTCTAAAGAGCTTGGATATTTCTGTTGATTGGGTAACGGGTTCTAGGTGTGTATTTAGAAAGGCAGTAAAGTGTATTATCTGAGTTGGAGGCACCTCCTCAAAAAGCTTGCTGGTCATAGTTGTAGAATAATTGCACAGTCTTAGAATAATTAAAGTTGGAAAATCTCTCTGAGATCATCAAGCTCAACCATTCCCCCACCACTAATCCACGTCCCTTAATGCCACATGCACACTAAATCCTTCCAGGGATGGTGACTCCATCACTTCCCTGAGCAGTCTGTGCCAGGGCTTGACCATCCCTTCCATGAAGAATTTTTTCCTGATATTAAGTCTAAACCTCCCCTGCGCAACTTAAGGTTGTTAACTCTTGTCTTAGCTACAAAGAGCAGAGATCGGACTTTGGAGATCTGTGGTATTTGAGACTTTTTGAACCCAGAGGTCTCTTCCCTGCCCAAATCCCATGTCATGTTCCACTAAAACCAGGAAATTCTATGTGAAAAATTCTTTGTTGAGTCCAAAGGTGAGATTGTTTATGGTGATGTTCACTGGGGGGGGGGCGGGGTGTGCAGATCCGAATGTCTGAGTTGGTGAGTAGTAGAGAAGAGGCAGAAAAGAGGGATCACGTAAAAATTTCCCTGAACTGTTCACAGTTTAATTTCCGTGGATGACATGAAAGGCACCAATTAAGCCTAGAAAACAAGTGGAATGCCTCTTCTGATGATTGTGATGTAGATGACTTGGAAAAAATCTGCCATTGGTATTACACTGCTTTTCAAAAGTTGAAGTTGTAGCAGAAAGGCAAAGACCAAAGAGGATTTGATCAGGTACATGAATGCACAGACAGGAGTGGGAGCAGAGTCCTGTGAAGCTCCTTTGCATTTCTCTCTTCTGCAACAGTAGCTTTTATTTCAGCTAACACAAAGCTATAGTGGTTTTTGGCAGTATTTCAGGCAAATCTTCAAATGGGGATGAACTGTTCTTGAACCAAATCTCCAAAGGGTTTGGCACAATTGTGCTCTCCCGCAATATGAAATGCAGATTTTTGTTCAGTATTTATATTTGAATAGACGTTAATGAATGCCTAAAGAAAATCACCATCTCTGCTTTTTCTCTTGCTATTTGATTTCTCTTTGTCTGCTTAATGCTTATGCAGATTGTACATATTGTACTGGGAAATCCTACCTGTTGGGGTTGGGAGGTGTGAGGGGGAAGATTCGACTTTTATGTAACTGTGACAAAACATTTGCTGATCAAGAGTATCAGTTTCAGGACTGACTGTCTGATGATGATGCCAAACTGGAGGAAAATCCCTCCCTCAATTTGTTGTTTTTACTCATAATCTTTTCTGTGAGTCTGCTACCAAATACCACAGTGTGTGAAGTTGTTTTACAGGTACTGTTTGGAGAAGATAAGTATCATAGAATGGTTTGGGGAGGAAGGGACCTTAAAGATTACCCAGTTCCACTCCCTGCCACGAGCAGGGACACCTTCCACTATCCCAGGTTGCTCCAAGCCCTGTCCAACCTGACCTTGAATATTTCCAGGGATGGGGCAGCCACAATTTGTAGAATCATGTCAGCAAAGCAGGTGACATCACAGGATGACTAAAAACTTGTGACCCTTCGTGGCTTTGCTGAGTCAATACATTTATTGCTCCTGTGTATCCTGTAAGGGTGGGTTTTATACCCCACCTGTCAAATTGTATGTCCTTGGAACAGATTAACCCTGCAGAAGGGATGCCCCAAGTTTCCTCTAGAATTTCCACATCACACTGAGTAATGAGTCCTTATTAATGAAAAATTGAGTTTGTTTCATTCCCTGTCACGTTTGAAGCGCAGGGATATTTTTTCTTCCCTAGGACTGGTTACATTTTAATGCATGTATTCGAAATTCAAGTCCAATCTGAAATGACCTGTATCAGCTATGATATAGTCAGGGGAAAGCATCAAAACATGATGCATTGTGCATATTTTACATTCCTAGGCTAACAGCAGCCTTGAGTTGATTTTATGCAATACATATATCCAACATTTGATTTTGATGAGAGGGTCTGTAGATGCAGATGTACTTCTCTGTGAATATATTTTGGCAGTGGTAACACATACATTGCTTTAATTTTGGATGCAGAAATCACATTGATGATTTTTTAAGCTGTGATTAGGAAAACACAGCTGAAAGGGTCAGGGAAACTGTCAATAATTACTTTTTAGAGTTTAATAGAAAAGAAAAAATATATTATTATAATGCAGATGTGGCATGGCAGGTTTCAAAGAATTTCAGTGAGTCTGGTAGGTTCTTTATTGTTTATTAATAATAAACAAAAAATAGTTTATTAATGGACAAATAAATCTTTTATTAATATCTTTATACAGTTAGACTGTCAGATACATAACTTTTTTTTTTTGCAATTAACTGTATCTGAGTTTTGTGTCTCAGAAGGTGGTGCAAATATCCTCATAAGCTGCTATTTAGGCCTGAAGTGAAAAACAAAATAACATGCAAAAAGGGGGTAATTAGAAGCTGCCTGTTTGCTTCCAGATTTGTAATCAGATTCATAACTCCTGCTTCAAATGGATGGAAGAGCTTTTTTTGGTGCAAAAGTAAAAAATAAATATTTATCATATCAAAACCATTCCAATATTTCCCTGAGCACACCAGGATTAGAAGACAGAGCTTTGTAGCTAAAATGAGTCCCTCAATGGCTTCCTGAGCAGAAAAGAGATACAAAATGATCTCAAAGCAAAAGTTATAAAGAAAATTTCATATATCACACCTTATTAACATGCAGACTTCAAAAGGGATGTTTGAGGATAACTTGAGACATCTGTAAACTCTAGGGCACATTGTGAACCCTCAGAAACCTTGTAACAAGATTATTTTAGTGCAAACCACATTTTGTGGCACTAACAGAGATTTGATGGAGAATTTTTAAACTTTCCACAACCAAGAAAAATGTCAACTTGAGAGTAACTCAGAGTGTTAAGCCCTGGGCTTGGGGTCTCAGCAGACACTGGTCCCCTGACCCATTCCTGAGAAATCAACTGCCTAAGAACTGGGAATTGACTGGGGACTTTCTCCCCCATGTCCCCAGCTCATCCTTTATCTTCTTCTGAATGGCAGAGCCTCTCGCCATTGGAAATCCAATTACAGTTAAACAAAGATTCACCTCAGTGCCTTGTGGAAAGCTTTGAGAAATGTTTTCCTTACAGACCGTTCCGCCCACATCTGTCTGAGTGGGGAGCCGAGACTTTCTGAAGGTTTTAATGCTGTGTCTCGCCCTCTCCTGAAGCAGGATATTGGCTAATCCCGACATTAGTGTTCATCTGGACCAGGCCCTTTACAGCTCCAGGGGCCGTGTAGGTCAACCTCTTAATGCCTATTTCCTCATGAGATTGCCTTAGAAAGTTGACTTCATTAAAATGAAATGTTTTCTCTTTCCCTTCAGTTTTGTGGTCTGGTATTCTCATTGTGTCATTTCAGCCCCTCTGTATTCAGGATTTTCTCTTCCTTCCGTGCACCCCTCTTTTAAAACCCAGAAGGTAGAAAATCACTTTGACTAAAGCTGAGATTCCCACATTAGAAGCTAAGATTGTCCAGCTTTTCAAAGCAGGTGATTATATAAAGTATCAAATACTATGAGAATTGGATTAAAAACCCACGAGGGCCGATATGGAGACAAATGATAATGAACAGTGGGAAAAGACAGTGAGCACAAACACAGTAATGGATAGCAAATGTCAAGAGTTCAGCATTCAATTTTATTTCCCTGTTTTTATGAGCTGGTTTTTTATCATGTCAGTCATGGGGATTGTGTGTGTGTGGTTAAGGGAATAGCTTAAAAGGTATATAGAGGAAAGAGGTCAAGGGTCAGGATAATCAGAGAAATTTGGGATGAGGACTGAGATGAAGACAGGAGAGTGAGCACCAATAAGACAAAGGGGATCAGAGTGTCAGGCTCTTCGGGACGCCACAGTATTTCTCCAAATTAATATTTGTCAGCTTCCTGAGTAATTGCAAAAAGTTGGTGCTTTGTCACCAGGAATGTTGCTTCAGTGTATACTAGAGGTGGATCCAAAACTATCTTTCTCCCATGGATGCAGTTTCTCAGCATATTCCTTCAAAACCAGAAGAAATCCTCACTTTTGTGTCCATGCAGCTCCTCCATTCCTCCTTGGGGAGCTGGCTGGCAATTTTAGGGGTGAGAGCTGATGGTGATGAGTAGGGCTAAAGCACGGTAAAGACTTTCAGCATATTGCAGCAAAGAGGAATGTTTTCCCAACTGAGAAGAGTGTCAGGAAAGTAAAGATGTTCCCCACCATCCCGCTAAGCTGTAGACTCCACCAGTGAAAAGAATCCCCAAATTTCGCATGGGCCACTTTCTAATGCTGTGTTCATCCCAGTAGTGCGGGAGTTGTTTCCGTCTGGGTGTGGACACTGTCGAGTGCTCCAGTTGTACTGTGGGCAACTACAGTCAGGTACACTGTGTTCTCTCCTGACTCGGTGATTCAGTTTTGCCCTTTTCGTGTTTTTAAAGTTCATTCTGCCTTTTCCTGAGTTCTTCTCATCTAATTTCTCATTACTGACTGCCAACGTGCCCACGTGTTGCCGTACAGCCTGTCCTTGATCCATTTGCCTGAAGAGGATGAGTCATGAACAGGAGAGCTCCTGCAATACGGATTGACCCATAAACCCTGGGCTGGTTTTAGGATTAAAACCAGCTTCTGAGAAGATTGTGCTTCTGCAGCTCCTCTTGGCTACCTCTCCTCAGCCTCCTGCCCTCTGTTTGGCAACTTCTGAAGTGCTGCTGCCTCGTGCCTGATTTAGGATTAAAAATATGTCACTTCTGGCCTTTCCTTATCCTCTGTTCTGGCTTATATGGGACAGAAATGACCTGTGACTTGTTTGAAAATAGGCTTTTAGAAGGGGGATGGCCGTGACACGCTCTGCCAAAGTGATTGCAGGTATTTAGCAGCGAGTATTTAGTCTGGAGTTCATACACAGAGAGACCGATGGGGAGAGCTTGTTCCCCAGGTTTGAGACTGGGCTGATTTGACATTGTGGGTTCACGGGCCCCTGGGCAGTTCCTGTGAGAGTGTTCCTGAGCACATCCACACCAGGGCTCTGCAAAGGGTGGTTGTGCTGTGAAATGGGAGACTCTCCTCCATTACATCTCGGGGCTCATTCCTGCTCCTGCAGTGACCTCCTTGTCAAATGCTGCCCATTCAAGGTTTGGCTTAACTGCCAGCTTTGCAGCAGCAACCTGCTCTCCAAGAAATCAAGCTGTGTGCTGTCTGCTCCATCAATCATTACCAGCCTGTGCTGACGGCGAGGATTCAGAACGGAGACTTGGCTGGAGATCAGGTGGCTAAAACACGGGAGAGGGCACAGCACTGCCCTGTGCCAGCACAGCCGTGTGGACTCTGCCCTGCAAATCATGGGGGAGAGGAATTTCCTCTCTTCAATAAGAGGGTCAACCCATGGCTTTGTTCAGGCATTAATTTTTCCCATTTTTGGACTATCTTGTCTTTAAAATTAGCATTTGATAACAGCAGCAACATTTTGGTTTTGGTTGTTTTGGGTTTTTTTTTAGTATTTGGGAGGATAAAATTTTGGAATTGACAGCTTTGTCAGCACTACTGTTGGGGCAGCATTGTGTCTTCATCAACAGCCTTGTGGATGACTTAATCAGAACAACACATGTCATCATGTCTGCTTTCCCCTCTGCTGTAGAGGCTTTATTTACCACATTCATTCCATGTTGCATTGCATTACACAGCAGTTATGAGACTTCCAACAGTTTGGAGCCATCCTATATGGCCGGCAGCTCAGTGAATTAAAGGCTTGTCCAAACTCTCGGTGGTTGTTTTGAAAAGTCAGGGTGTGACATGGTGTCACACGTTCTCGCTGCCGAGACGCGCCGTGTGTGTCACATGCACAAAAGAGCTGCTGTCCCCTTGCACATTCTGTTTGCTTTCACACATGACTGGCTGAAAGAGGAAAGGGTGAAAATGCATCATCATCAACCGATCTTCATAGCTGGGTGAGAAACATTTCTTCAGTCATACGTTTTACAGGCTTCATAAAAGTTCTGCTTTTGCAGTCAGGATTGATGAGAACATTGGAGAGTGGAGAAGTCAGAGCAGCCTTTCAGGGGGGAGGACAAGAACCACCACCCAACAGCAGTTGTTGATGCATTAATGTCTATCATGGGAGGCAGAGCTTGGATCAGGTAGACCTAAGACTTTGCAGGGAAAAACTGTCAAAGCAGACAGTTATTCCCATTTTTGCAGGCCTATCTACAAAATCAGAATCAGTGGCATTAGGATCTGGAGTAATTTTGCAAAATTGTTTCCTGTTCCAAAGTGAAAATGAATTAAGTCATACTGTGAGCAGTATCGTGGTCAGTGCCTCATAATGGAAAAACAGCAAATAAAAATTACTCCTCCAGCAATGATGCATTAATGTCTTTTTAGTACCAAATAAAATTTTGATAGTTATCACTGATGTATTTTTTTAATAATTGACTGGGATGCTCAATAATGCTGTGTATAATTTAGGAATCCAATTTATTGACAAAGCCAGGAAGAAACCACCAAAATAAATAGACTACAAAAATCAGTTTAATACAATTCATGGGGAGGCATCGTAACTTCACAGCAGGCAAAATACAATAAGCACTAATGTAACCTTTTAAAATAAGGATTAAGCACAAAGCCTCCCAGCCTGTCCAGAGTGGAGCATGAGATGTTATGGAGGCTTAGATTCCTCAGTTCACAGCCTGGGATCTCTCTCTCCATCCAGAAGAGCTCTGGTTGTTGGCCACTGTTTTTTCACTTTCCACTTGAGCTGCCCTCAGTTCGTTTCTTAAAATGTCTTTCCTTCTGTGTACTCTTCACAGTATTTTGAGAAAGCTCTTCCATAGTGGCAGGGCTTCCTTCAATCCTGTTCCTCATCAGCAGCCGAGTCTGTTTAGTGAGTTTATTAATTACCATGTTGGGCTCATTGAAGTGAATACCTCATTTGGAGAAACCTCCTGGGGACTCCAGCAAACACACACGTACTCATTAGACTGAGTGATTTCCACTTGTAGATCAGCATTTTGATAATAAACACTTCATAATCTTAAGGAAAATGGTGCAAGTTGAAAGTTAGAATTTAGTTGAAGGTAGTTTTTTGAGGTTTTTTTTTCCCATGGGCACCAATGTGGTTATTAGATCTACAGCTATGGGTCATCAAACAACCAGGAAAATAATTTCTCACAATTTCTGCACTGTGCTTAAAGAAATTCACCTCTTCTGTCTTGCTGGTTCATGCAGCTCATTATATGACACTTGGCTTGGCTGTTGGCAAGTCAAAATATAAAGGGCTGTGCAATTAAATGTAGTTCTGAATTTCCTCACCTTACAGCAAAGGCACAGTAACA
Organism: Myiotriccus ornatus; assembly: GCA_036023395.1. Lineage (NCBI taxonomy): Eukaryota > Metazoa > Chordata > Aves > Passeriformes > Tyrannidae > Myiotriccus > Myiotriccus ornatus. The sequence continues at coordinate 3,840,003 of JAYRBT010000005.1, forward strand.
GTGTCTGACGTGGTTTAGCACTGGAGCTGTGCAGTTTAACCCAGCACACGTGGAAGATTCAAAGTCAAATAAAACTCTGAGTTGGGTAACCTATAGCTGGCTTTAAAGTTGGGATTAAAAAGGTGACTATAACATATGTTGGTGTTTTGGCCATGGTGTCCAGGAGGGCTGAACGTGGAAAGATTTTGCAGATCCTTCTGGTGCAGTGATAGGTCAGATAAAAATCTGGAAGCATTTTAATTCAGTCAGTTAAAATGCCTCTGTCTTGGGCTGTGCCCATTTTATGGACGGCAGCAGGCACTGGCAGGCTGGCTCCTTTGCAGTCAGGCTGAGGCTGCAAGACCCAACTTCCCTCCTGCCTCTGGATGAGCTGTCTGTCCCAGTCCTTGACTGCTGAGATGCTGTAGCAGTTTGGTTAATCTCTTGCAGGGAAATCTACTGCAACAAATCTACTGCAGTGTTCTTGCTTACCGCTGGAGAGAACAGTCCCAGATGTTTTTGTCTGAGATGAGGATATTTATTCAGACTGTTGAAGCAGTAATTTCTCTCCCCAGGGATGAGCAGAGCTATAGGACTGAACCCCAGGTCACACCATGGATCAGCCTCCAACCTCCCACTCCAGATTTTAAAAGCCAGAGAAGGGAGCCTAAAAACCAGCTGGGTAGCTGGAGGCTGGGAACCCTCCTCTCCTCTGTAAAAGGAGACTTGACACCTCAATTGAGTTTCTCTGGGGGCTCTTAAGGCAGAGTTTATTTACTGTGTAACATGGTAGTTTAGTGTGATTCCGGCTTGCTTCCTAATTAGTTCCACTAATTTATTTGGAACAAGACTTCCTTCCTTTCTGTTGAATAACTGGATGTGGGTTCTGGGAGCACCTCTACTCCCTCATTTAGCTGTTGTACACTTGCAGGATGCTGTGCTTGCTCTCTCAGGCCCATGTTGGAATAACTATTACCTTTATAAGCACTTTACCTTAGCAATGCCCAAAGGCCCTTTTGGAATAATTGCTGCAGACTCTGTGTAGATAGAAGATGTTGCCCTGATCCATTTGGAAGCTGTGTATTCCTAAGGAGTTCCAGTGTAGGGCAGTTGTTGGAGCACAGGGGTTCCTGGGAGCCTGCCCAGCCTGGGTAAAGTGAACAGCCTGACCCTTAGTGACAGGCTGACAGTGGAGCAGTGGAAATGCCCAACTTCTAATTTCAACAAGTGCACAGACACACCAGAGCACTGGCTGGTCCTGGAACAAGATGATGCCTTGAATTTATCCTATTCCTCTGTGTTTTCAATGGCTGCATCAACCACTGGGAATAGTCTGGTTTGGTCACCTTTTCCATGCTGGTTTTTTGCCAGTGTGACCATTAAGTACCCTTGACAAACATATATATCTGCATGTTTTCACATACCCCAGCTGGCTCCACAGTTCTGTTGGGAGCATCCTGGGATTCAGGCAGACCAAATTCCCTTTGTGCCTGTGCATTCAGCTGCCTTCAATGTCCATACCTGCACTACTCGTCTACAGACAAGTCTGTAGATAATTCCAACAATTGCATTCATTCATTTCTCATACTTCACTAATTAAATTGTGCCTGATATAATTTAATCTATTTATTGGCCTTAATTCAATGAAACTGTTCAGTAAGATAGAATCAGAGAATTTTTGTATACTTTAACTGTCTTCTGCTCCATATCCTGCTGCCTGCCAACCTGTTCTGTCATCCCTGCCCCTTCCCAACCTTGCTTACTCTTTGCTTATTTATCACCTTTGAAAATTATGTAATTAATTCTATAACATATGCACAGTTGTAGTTAAACTCTTTAGCTTGAGAGCAATTTGTACAGAAGCAGACTTGGTACTGAATCTTGCTGTGCAAGTGCTGCTTGTCTGGTCTTTTCCATGGACAACTGGCTGTAACCTTTGGGATTTTGGTAGGTGGAGTGGAGTGCAAGAGAGGGATCACACAGGGGCAGGTATTGCTGGGCAGCAGTTGCCTCTTAGCAAGGTCCATGTGTGCTTGTGCTTGAGGCTAGAACTTGGCACCAACGGCTCAGGGAGCAGAAGTGCCAGAACTGACCTCATGAATCAAATAATTCCTTTGTCAGAGTCACTTCCTTCATTTTACCCTCACCCTGGGTGTGCTCAGAGCAAAGAGAGCCCACAGACACTTTACCAGCGTCACGTCCCCATTGCATACGAATACACACCTGTGCTGGGCCACACGGGTGTCTTCGGCTCAGACATCCACGTGGATGTCTTTAACCTGTTGCAACTTCTCAAAGTTTCACAGTGGGATATATAGTATATTATAGAATGGTTTTCTATCGAAAATGGTATTTTCATTTGGTCTTTTTCCTTTTGGCAAAGGAGACTTTCCCCCCTTCCCCTGGCTGTGGAGCTGGAGGCCACTGCAGGCTGCTCTGCCAGAGGTGCTGCCTGTGTGAGAGCAGACATGAGGTAATCAGGCTGGCACAACAGTGGGCTGTTATTTATGAAGCCAGCCCTTCTCTAACTTTGCCTTTGTTTACGCAGTGTGATTTCAATGTCATAAATACTGAAAGGTTTACCACTGAGAGATGAGAACTTCCCTCATTCATCTCTGCAATTAAACTTCTGCCCATGGTGGCTTTTCCTTTTAACTGCCTTTTAGGATGGAGTCCAGGATTTTGAGAGGTTTCACTGACTGAATTTTTTTAATGAGGTTGAAGAGCTTTTGAAGGAATTTTGAATAGTATTCAATTTTCTGTTTTCTTTGCAGGATTAGGCTTTATTTTTCAGCACAGTCCTTGAGTTCCTGAGTGACTTCAAACAAATTCTTTTTCTGTGTCAGATTTTCACCACATCTGTAACAGCATAAACCTTGTTATTGCCTTTATCTGTCTTTAAAGTGTCCAGTGTTGTATGTGAGCTACCCTAGAGCTGGATACTCTCCCTGTATCTGCTCAGCTGCTCCCTTTCTTTCTGGCTTAGTCTCTGCAGCCTCTGGGCTTGTCCTGGAAATGTGTCACATAATGACAAACATTTTAAGGAAAGGAATCCTGACTGAGTTTTTCTGCAAAGAATGGGGAAAGTTACTGCATGATAAACCCAAGAAATGCTGTGTGGTGCTTCTATCAGCTGTAGGACAGAAGGTGTTTTAGTTCCATTGACAGAGCTCTATTAATTGGAGTTGCTTCAAACCTGGACCAGGGTATGCTGGGGAGAAGGATATACAGCAGTGAATTTCAGACTTCCCTAGAAGAAGCAGGGTTTTCTATGGAAGGGCTGGCACTTATATTCCTTTTACCTGCCCAGACTTTGGTACTCTCTGTATTTCAGTAAAGTGGATATGATGTTATATGCCAGAGCCAGCCACAGTGGCCTGAATGAGACTTATGCACAGGAGAATCCCGGGATGCTCCTGGCTGTAGAGCCCTCCAAGCCTTTTTCTAGTTACAAGGGAGGTTCAGCCCTGCACCCAGGCACTAATGTGGGCAGTTCCTTGGCAGAGACTGAAAAAGAAAGTGAGAAAGATTGAGGTGTTCAAGTGACACTTTCACAGCTCTTTCCAGACATCTACAGACCCCACAATAACAGAATGGTTTGGGTTGGAATGGACTTCAAAGTTCATTTAATTCCACCTCCTGTCATGGGCAGGAACACCTTCCACTAGTCCAGGTTGCTTCCAGCCCTGTCCAACCTGGCCTTGAACACTTCCAGGGAAGGGGCAGCCACAGCCTCTCTGGGCAACCTGTGCCAGGGCCTCACCACCCTCACAGAGAGGAACTGGGATTTTAAATATTTGTGATGAAAAAAAAAACCAACCACCAAGTAAGCTGTCTTTGGAGTCTCAGGCAACTGAATTGTTCCTTTCAGTAGCAGTCACAGATTTTGTGGGTGAATTTTATCATGAAGAGGAACATAAAGAAAATCCATGGTCACTGTGGAGCTTTAATTGTTTTAAGCCGTATGATGTTGCAATAGCAAGAGGAGCTGGCGTGAATCAACCTACTCTCATTTCAAACAGCTGTTTAATGAGAGCTTCTTGTAAGATCCCCTGTTAAGAATAGGCCATAATGAGTATGATGAAACCACCTCATCCTTGAAAACAAATTCCTTTTCGTGGCTTAATTAAAAGTGCTCCTAGTACTTCTGTGAGCATACATGATAGCTTAAGAAAGCCTCTGTTTTAATTTATATAAAGAAGTCTCAATTAAGAAGCAAAATAGATAAGATGTTGCTTTAATATTATATAATAAAAACTAATCTTATTTCTGAACAACTGTTATCTTTCAGTCAAATACTGTGTATGTCTTAACAGTGTAACAGATTTCCCTGAGAGACCAGCGTGACAGCCACATCCTGTCTTACTGGGATGGAAAAATAGGTGAAACCAGAGAAACTGATTTGGACATATTTATTGGTGAGGCTTTTTGGGGGAAAAATTTACAGATGACAGAGCCTTGTGACCTATTTAGGCTCAGATTTCCTAGGAACAGGCAGCACTAGTTAAAGCTGAGCAACAGTGCAATTTGGCCAACAGCAGCAGTGAAATGAGCTGCAGGTTGGGTTTGTGTTAGTTAACAAGAAGCTGGATCACCAGCAGCTGGTGTGGACAGAGCAGGTATGTCAGACGTGCAGCTGGGCTGCTTTGCTGAGCTATCCCTGCTGCCCCAGTGTGTGTAAATCCAGGTGCAGGAGAAAAATCCCTACTCCACACTGCTGGTGATTCCTGTGCCTGTTCTTCATGCTCTGCATTTGTCTCAGTGAAACTTCATTGGCTGTTTGTAGCTTTTCTATGAAAGATGCTAATTAAAGAAAGAAATGTTGATTTGAGAGAAAACTGCCAAAAGGAGTATTGTAAAAAAGCAACTGTTCCTTTCTGCATTTGTCTGGAATTGCTGTGCCCTTGGGAGAAGCATAAAGATACGGCTCCCTTGTGCAGTGATTTCCTGGCTGTCATACCTGAGGAGGAAGGGAAAGGAAAGCAGATTGTTTCCATACTGTTTCCTTTGTGGGGCTCTCTCCTGACACACTGAAAAATCAGTGAGTAAGTGGCACCAAAATGCTGTCTGTGTGCCAGTGGAACACTAGTTCATCACATGAAGGCACAAGAGACTCAAGCCTCGAAGTCCAGTGGTGACTTGGTCCATATTGCAAAAGCCCTGACCTCTAGCACTGACACACCAAAATAGATATTGAGGCAACTGAGACACCAAAATAACAATTTTTGTTAGAAAAAGGATTGTTAAAATAATTAACTACTAAGAAGTCTTTTTTTTCATGTTAATTTTTGTTTTGCCTTCCAAACTATCAGGCTAACACCTTCATGGCTGACCCTCTGCTCTCCATGCAGTTTAGAACTCTGCTACAGCTTGATCTTCCCTCAGTTCCATCAATACTGCAGACTCTACGTTTTACTGATTTTTTGTTTTCCTTACAAATCTGCCAATCACACTAAACAATTTAGGCGTGATCTGTCTTTCTCAAGCTCCCCTTCACACCCAGCTGCCTCCCTGTCTTTTCTTGGTGGGTTGTTGCAGATGGATTTGCTTTCATGCTAGATGGGAGAACCTGCCCAGGTAGCATTGTTTGCAAGTTTTTATTAATTGCTCATTGATGGTGCCTTGGTTTGCTGTTAGTCTGTTATTTCCTCTAAAAAGAGGTATATTTGCTGTATCAAATGATGTTCATAATTGCCCTCCTACTTTGCCAAAATGCTACTTGTTCAGAGACTAAGAGATTGCAAATGTCAAGCGTGGGACCCAGGAGGACAATCTACCAGTCAATGCTGAAATGATTTGAACTAGTGAACTCTTGTTAAAACTGTTAATTGCTTTTTTAAAAACACTTAATGGAAATTGCCACATTTAAGTAGTCCATAAAACTGTGATGACACCAGCCTTAATCAGATGTCACAAAAACACGTACATTATAAGCTACCTGGCCTGATAACTTTGGCAATGGAAATCAGTCACGACAGGCCCGTGTTTACAGTCCTGGATCTCTCTGGAAGAGAAGAAAAATTTATTTGTTTTACTTATGAAGAGACTCTTCTGTGAACTTTATGTGCAATAAAGCTTACTGGAAAGAATGACCCCAGGAAACACCGAAGTCTGTAGGGTGAAGTTGTGCTGCCTGGTTTTGAATATTTCATACTGGAAATGCTGATTTGTACGGTGACCCTGCTGCAGACTCAAAATAATCAGGGAGATCTGAATGAAAGCCACTGTGTTGTGTTTTTCCTGGTCTGTGTGATTGATTCCAAAAGGCAAAATGCTGCAGGGAGGGAACTCTGGCAGTGAAGTCTTGTGTATTTGAGGTAATAAAGTTACTGGGGACCAGATTTTACAGAATAACAGATGTTTATGGGACATGTATTTTTTAAAATGTCAAATGAGTTAACTGCAAATCCCACTGAAAGCTTAGATGGGCATTTTATTTATGAGGATACTGGAGATATGTATTTGCCTCTTTGCCTGCAGAGTCTGATGAGGAGGGTGTAGTGGGAATAACCACACTTCTTACCTGGATTGTGTATCAACACGTGACCCACAGAAAAAGATCTCTGGAAAGAAGAAAAGATAGGAGCAAGCATTAGGTGAAGGTGTTCCTGTGGGAGAGGAACCTTTAGGTTCCATGTGTCCAGGTCAAACTCAGACTCTGGCCTGCAGCTGCTTGGAGGCTGGTGGCATCACCCCCCATCCCCATGCAAGGGTGTTCCTCTCCTCAAACCTTCCAAAAAAGGTGTCATTAATTTCTGTGCTCATCAGCAGTCTCAGAAGAGGCCTAAAAACAGAAGTGGCCCAATGAAGTGGCACACTTTCTAGCCCATTGCAAGGGGCCGTTTTAGGACACAGCAGCTTAGTAGGGCACTGCATCAAACCTTAGAAACCTGTTCTGTTGTTCAGGGTGTTGTTTGCTATCCATCCCCTTGCTCCTTTCCTTCACATATAATACTCATATATTTTGTTATACATTTCAAAAAATGAATATCTATAATCACTACGGATTTGTTTTCTCTCTTGACACTAAGAGGTAATTTCAGCAGAGCTGTGGTAGCAGCAGGATTGCCAGAATGGGCTATTTTAAGTAGGGTGTTGGTGACAAACATTGGTATAAAAATGCTACAAATCATCTGCCCCAGCATTTCTACCTTCGTGTCATGTGGAATTTCTCTAGTACTATGATGATGTTTCTTTTTTTTATACTTCTTAAAGTTTTATACTGGCGCTTGCCACAAGTTATTTGAGGTAACTTAAGGATATAACCTTGAATTTCACTGATCTCCCTGAAAGACTTCACAGAAACTCTTTCACTTCTTTTGGAGTAAAAGTTCACTTTATTAAACCAATTTAATTTACTGACAGTGCTTATTCTGAGCAGAGCTTTGGAGGCAGAAGGGGGTGCAGGTGCTCCAGCTTTCTAATGATAGGATGTGTTCAAGAAACAAAGTCGTACTGAACTTGATGAAGTTAAATGTCTACATTAATGGGATCTCAGGAGGTTTATTTCATAGGGAAGATTTGACTGCCAGTGCTCTCTCAATTTGAAGTTGTCCTTGGTCAGAATCCTTAGCTACTTTTATATTAATGGTGTATCCAGCTTCACACAGAGAAGGGGGACTCTGTTCACTCTTTGAGTTGGCAAAATATGTTAATAAAACGGGTAGAAACTTAGGATTGTAAAAAAATGTCTTTTCAGTTCAAAACTGCATTTTAGAAAGCCTATACATTTTTAGAGGAAGAAATTCTTGCCTGTGAGGGTGGGGAGGCCCTGGCACAGGTTGTCCAGAGAAGCTGTGGCTGCCCCATCCCTGGAAGTGTTCCAGGCCAGTTTGGACAAGGCTTGGAGCAACCTGAGATAGTGCAAGGTGTCCCTGCCCATGACGGGGTGAAACTGTGTTATCCTTAAGATTCAGCCCAATCCAAACAATTCTAGGATTCTATGACTGAACACTGTCACTCTGTGAAAGTCTGTGTTTGTTCATCTCCATGAGAAATTCTTTTCCATTTCTTATAATTTGTTTCTGTTTTGCCTTCGCTGAGGGGATGAAAAAGGGCTTATGGTGCTGATGCCGCAAAATATTTCAGGGGCTGTCAGACAGAGGTGTGCACTGAAATGACTTGTGCTGGAGAAGGTTTGGAGATGATATGAGTTACCACCTTATGTCGGTTTGTACTTTTGCTTCCTGTATCCTGAACTTTCCCAGAGCTGCTGTGCAGCAACTCTTTGCATCTGGGAAAGCACATAAATATAAGTAAATATGAAATAAGAAGTAATAGGTCTTCATTGCACTCATGATATTTTGTAAAACCTTATTTACCTGTGATCCTGGCATTTTCTACTATTATTACTTTTTAAAATATAAACTCTAAATAGTGCAGACAGATTACCAGCAGAGCTAAAGGTAATTTGGGACTTGAAAATCCCTTTTTTTTTGAGGCAGCTGTTCTAAATGATATGTTCTTAGTCTTCGTTCTCCAAAGGGAAATTTTGTCTCTTCCAGTCAGGGCAATAAATAAAGGTGAAAGAATCACCATGAAAACATCCCTGAATTATTAATTTGCCAGAAACACTCTCTCAGAAGAAAAAGCCTCTTCAGGATAGTATAGGAATGTAAAATACTTATTATTCACCGAACACATAAGGATCTGCACAGATAACTAATGCAGCTTGGCCCACAAACGTGAGATCAGTGACAGACTTGAACCCAGTTTTGAAGGCTACACTAGTGATTTTAAAAAATAAAATATATCTAGCTCAAGGTGTATCTTCATTGTAAGTCAAATGGGGAATACCTGTGTTATGAAATCAAGGTACTATAGGTGTAATAATGTATATGCTTTCCTTTTGATATGAACAGGAAAAAGCTTTTATTGTAATACTTGCCCCAAGGATTAAAGGCTGCAATCAGGAATGTAACACAAGCCTTAGGAGTCACACTCCCTGCTTCTGCAACCACCTATCCTTTAACTGTGGATATCTTTAAAAATTAAAGGTACAGAAGAGAGGTGAAATATTAACACTGGATCGTTTACTATATCCCAACAGTTCAATCATCAGTGCTGGAAAGTCAATATTATATTAACTTCAAAGTAGTCTCTACTGAAGTTCTCCAAAATGATGGAAATTCAGAGGTCCTAGTTTCTAGCTGTGTATTTGGCTGCTTATGAAATGTCATATAAAAATGATGTTTTGGTAAGAAATCATTCCCACTATTCTCCCAAAGGCAGCAGGTCTGTGTTACATCAGGGTTGCTTTCAGAATAGAGTTTACTACAAAGTGTGGCATATAAATTGAAATAGTATTGACATAAGGTGGTCAGGTAGGAAACAGGGCTCCCTGATTCCAATTAGAAATTCTTTGAATATTTCTCAAATTGAATGTCAGCAATAACTTCTGAATGTCTGTCAACAGATGACTTCCCAGAAGGTGTTTGTTTTTCGTCCTGACCGCAGTGGAAGATCATTACCAGGGATATAGATTGTTTCATCTGTATTCTTCCTGCTGCTGCCTAATTGGCAGCTGTAGAGTGTTTTAACACCTGGATTAGCAAAGGCCTTTGTCTTCCATTTGTAGAAGATAAAAAAGGATTTGAGCTTTTATAAAATAAATGTATTTTACAGGATGCTAATAGATGAAACTGCTTTCTGTTATATAAAATAGAGTCAATTTTCACTAAGAGCTTCAGGGGCTTCCCTCCAGCCCTTGGTCACCTCCTGTTAATCAGCCTGGGATCTTGCCAAGGGACCTGGAAAATCTGAAAGAGTTTGGTCCCCAAACTGCTGAGCCCCAAACCAATGAAATAATTGTGTAGAAATACTACAGCACATCAGCCTGGATGTGCCTACATGGCAGATGTGTATGTGGGGACTTCATTTAAATGCTGTGGGTTCTTGCTGTGCATGTGTGTGATTCCCAATCTGCATTTCTGAAGGCTGGTGTCTTGCTAATGTCTGATTCCAGTATTTGTACAGTTCACAGGAATCCTTCAAGGGTTTATTTGCTCTATGTTCATCTGGGATGGAGTGTGTGTACCATGTAAAATAATATGTCAGCTCATAAACTGCATGTACAGCGATGAGATGTGAGCTCGTTTCACTTTTATCACAGGACCTTGAATCAGGCTTGTGCTGCTGCCAAGTCCCCAGACGCCTCCTTGCAATGTGCATGGAATTCACTTCTCTGGAATTGTTGGTTTTTTTGGTGTATACTTTGGTGTTTTTCCACACCCTTGTGCAGGGGACTGATATTGCTTCACAGGTGAGAGCCGGGAGGGATGCAGCCTGGAATGCTTTTGCGTTTTGGGGCCTTCCTGAGGAGCTCAGGGCAGGACACAAGGTCATCTGGGCTTTGTGGGACACACTGGGCTGTTTGGGCTTCCTCTGCCCACTCTCACGTTTGCAGCCATGTGGCACATTGGTTTTTGTGCATTTTCTCGGCAGTGTGGAGGCTCCATCCTCCTCTGCGCCACAAGGAGTGCCGTGCCGTGTCCTTCTGGCTGGACACCAAGCAGCAGCAGACTTTGGTGGGACACAGTACCTCAGAGAGGAGAGGAGATGCCAACAGCGTTCCTGCTCTTCCTGCTCAGCTGCTGAGCATTCTGTGCAGAAGAACAGCTTCTTCCAGCCTCTGTTTCAGGGAACTGGTTTTAATGAGCACTGTGCTCCTTTGTGCATGATGTGATGTCTCAGGAGTGTGTACTGAAGAGGTCTAGGGAATTTATGAACTTAACTCGCCCACAGTGGACTCAGTGGTGAATGTAATTCCTTTTACTGTTACTGTTCACGAAACAACTGCTTAAATCCCAGCATTTTCTTAAACCTCTAAACACCGTCTGTTAATCCCATTGTCTTTGTGGTGGCAGCTGCAGTGTTGGACAGCACTGTTGCTGGAAACTGGTTTTATTTTTCATCTTCTCTCACCATCTCTCTGGTAACTGATCTGCTGTGACTATGAAGATTTTTGGACTCTCCCGTGTCCCTTGTTTCCTTGGCAGAGTGATACTTATCTACTCATAGGTTTCTCCTTTGCAAGACGGTTTGAATCATGCTTTGAAATGAACTGTCATGTTGCCTCATGCTCTAGAGAAGCTACTTGTTATTTGTGCTCTTCATATCCTTGTGACAGCTTGTCAGAGAAGAGAAATTTTCCTTTCTTTTCTTTTCCTTTCTTTTCTTTTCCTTTCATCGTTGTTGACTAATCAGTAGCCAGACAGCGTTTGTTTCTGTTATCTAACTGCTGGTAATTTAAGTGTTGCATGCAACCCAAAGCTCCAAAACCAAATAATGAACTTTGGATGTGGCCAGATGAAGATATAACTTGAGGTGCTGGCTGGGTGTATCCAAAGTGGGACCTGAGTGGAAAATTTCCATCCATGCTGAAGGTTTCCGTATTTTGGACTCAAAACAATTATGGTTAGTTCTAAAGTGCCATTTTAACAGTTCGGGATCGACAGTTCAAGCTGTCACACTTGAGAATCAGGGAGGATTGGACCAAAGGGAAATTTTGGACCTGACTATGGTCTCCTTTATTTGTTTCAACAAGAAGTAACTGGTGAAGGAGGCTGTTCCCTTGTAAAAGGGGATCAGAACTGAAGCCCCTCAGTACAGGTTTTGTCTCCTGAATGGTTGTCCTGGAGCATTTAAGCTCCATGAGTGACAGATGACCCGTGTACTTTGTGTGTTTGTTTGTCCCTGGCTGTGAATGGGAAGGCCATTCTCAACCAAGGGACCTGTTTGTCTGAAGGAGTTAAACAGCCACGTGTTTGTGTCATCTGGAGAGCAACCAGTGCCCTGTCTTTTCCAGCCAGATGATTAATTGCACAGAACAATAGGTGACACGCAGCCATTCTTCATACCTAACGCATTCTGGAAGGGGGGACACGTGGAACTCCCCATCCTGCACCTCCCAAAGCCGGGATGGAGAGCAGACCTTGCTGGCAGCTTTCCTGATCCACCTCACCTCATGCGAGGAGACTCCATCACCTTCCCACAGTGGGACCAGATGTCCCAACATGCAGCGTAACATTGCAGAGAGGGGAAAAATATTAGGTAAAAAGCTCTGAGAACTAATCTCTCTTTTGTTGAACAGTTGGAGAGCTCCTGGCCATGGCATCTCAAACCTGACAAAATTACCCCAAAGACACTTATTTTACATTCCATTTGGAAGTAGAAAAATCTTTGAAAGCATTGAAATTCTGCTTTCCTTCATCAGCTCCATCGGGAGCTGAAATAATTCAGAGTAAGGGATTCCTGTGTTTCACTCAAACCTGGGAATGATTAGCCATTTTTTCACAAAATTCCTTTTTAAAAGTTTTTCTTGTCTCGCTTCCTCCTGGCTGTGTTTGCACAGCACTGGCACATGTCTACGCTAGTTTGAGGAAGACTACCCATCTTCAGGAGGCTGGTTTAGAGTCAGACCTTTGCTATATGATTCTCATTAATGTTAAGAGAAAAGTACTTGGGAATTTCATCTCATTGAGCTGATTATCCATCCCAGGCTGCTCCTTGGTGACAGGCTCAGACCTTGCAGCCTGACTGTGCATGTGTATCAAACACAGCTCTCCCACAAGGTAGCAAATGTATGTTTCCTATGCATTATTTATGGAACTGAAAATACATTCTCTTAAAAATTGTTGTGGACTGTGCACTTCTTCACATTGCAGCTGGAAACATGGGGATCCCTGATGTTTGGAAGGGCCTGGGACTGGCACTTACCCAGCCTTGCACCTTTGGAGAGCTTAAGATAAACAATTAACAGTTTGTGTATTGGAGTTTATGTTTCAGTAAGGGAAGATTAAAAATAGCTGGGCAAAAATACATGTATGGCATAGCAATTCTAGAAAGGAGTTTTGTTTACAAAGAAAAAAAGTTTTTTTTTTACTAGTCTTTTTCATGGTGGGATGTACAAATTGTTCTCACAGATGTGAAGAACAAATTGTTCTTGCAAATTTGCCAGGCAGGGTGTGTTTATTGTGGTCACTAGCCTTTGCTCAGAGGTGCAGATTTGCCCTTAGAAGCACGTTGTCCCCGCAGGGTAAGTGGAGCACAGAGGTAGGACCCTGTGCAACAGGGAATTTCAGTGCTCCTAACGCTCTTTCCCATAAGTGTCCATCCACCCTGTATCACTGGTACACATCCAAAAGCCAGAATCAGGTGGACTTTTTTTTTTAACTTTTGATAAAATTTCGGCTTATCCAAGCAGGTGCCGTTTCCTGGATGGGCAGTCATCAGCATCCCCCTCACCGCTCTCACCTGTGCAGAGCGAGGTGAATTACGATGCCTTATGGCATCTCTGCAGTAAGGAACTATTAGTGCTTGGACTGTCCTGTCTTCCTGATTAGCCTGAAAATGCTGCCTGAGAGCCAAGCTTTAGGCTGTATGTATGATTAAGCTCAACCAAAGACAGATTTATATTTGTACTGGCAAATTTAGGGCCTGTTCCATGCCTCTTGTAGCCATCAGGAGTAGTTTTGGGTGTTGGTCTACAGGCAAATGTATTTGCTCATTAATGATATGCATCATCTCCAAGGCAGGAGAATGAATTATATAAATTGCTGGCAATCTCCAGCCAGCATTTCTGTGTGGATTTAAAAGTCTTATTTCACCCTGGATATTTTATCCCTACCTACCAAGAGGCATGCCTGGAGTGTGCCAGGGACAGCCTACATGCAGACAATGTACTCAACAGCTTTATTATTTCCAGGTAATAAAGAGGAGTGCATCAGCACATTGCAGGCATTAAAATGTATGGTTTCTCTGTGGCCTTTAATGAGGGTTTGCAGGAGTTCCAGTGCTCTACAAAAAATATTGGATTTTTCTCCTACTTTCTTGCATGGTCCAAAGGGAAAGGAGGATTTTGCTGCGTACGTGTTTAGAGGAGAACATATTTAGGATAATCATATTTTTTTCATTGGTTTCCCACACACACCCAAACCTGGAGCTGGGTAAGCTATTTAGCCACGCATCATTCCTGTGCTGATGTCTGAAAGTGGTTAAAGTCCCTGTGTCCGTGTTTAGCAGCTGGAATCAGTCACAGGTGTGCTTCCCAAAGGCAGCCACTCTGTCTGAGTTTGGTTTGGTTCCCAGGACTGTGTAAGCTTGCTCAAATGTTCTTTTAGATATGACAGTAAATCAGCTTTAGTTGTTTATTTTCTTTTTGTATTTGTTATCTATAAATGTACTAGCCAGTGGGTTTTCTGGCTGCAGTTAGCACTGAGATAGGAGGATTGAAAAATATTTCCAGAAGGAACATTTGGGATGGGTACTTGTGAGTGTTCACTCTGGAAATCTGACTCTGAGCTTGTCTTTTCCAGTCAAGAAACAGATCCACATTGGTATCTTACACAATTAAATACTTGGAAATTTGTCACAGACTAGAGAGTATTCACACAAGGTATTTAATGGCCAATCTCAGGTAATATTCACTGTCTGCTGTGGTAAAGTCAGGACATTCATGAATTGTTCACAGACAATTTACGGAAAAAAAAGGGGCTGATGTAAATTAGATATTCCCCATCCTCTACTCAGCTCGAGCTGGAGGCAAGTCTGGGATAGTATCACAGGATCACAGGATGGGTCAGATTGGAAGGAATCACAGCAGGTTATCTGGTCCAGCCTCTGTGCTCCAGCAGGGCCATCCCAGAGCACATGGATTACATCCAGACAGTTCTGGAATATCTCCAGTAAGGGAGACTCCACACCCTCTCTGGGCAACCTGTTCTAGTGCCCAGTCACTGCACAGGAAAGAAGTTTTTCCTCATACCCCAGTGGAATTTCCTGTGCATCAGTTTCTGCCTACTGCCTCTGGTCCTACTGCTCAGCACCACCCAGCAGATGGACTTCTGAGTGTATTTCCCTTTGTTCTCACATCACCAAGGTCTAATGGACTAATGTGGCATGCACACCTTTACAGTTCCTCCCTCTCACTGGGCAGGGTGCCACTGTATCTTCCAAAAGGGGTGCTTGGTCAGGCTGTAATGCCCTGAGAAATGGCAGCTCTAAGCTGCTCACCTGACTTTCACGTTGCCCCTCCAGCAGGACTATTTGTTTTGGGACATCTGCTCCCCCATGGGAAGGTGGCAGCAGGTGACAACACGAGATCAGTCAGTGATTCTGAGTACGTTCAGGCAATCTGCCAGTCTGAGCACTCAGCTCTTCTTTTTTTAAACTTGTCAGAAATTCAAAGTAAAAATCTTGCAGGGAAGAGGCTTATCTAGAAAAGCAGCACGTTAATTATGGAAGGCAGTTTCTTGGCTATCAGTTGCTGTCCTGCACAGAAGAACTTGGAGATGTATATTTTTACTGTGGGAAGACCTTTAAGGTTGGAGCTGCTGGCTTTGGTTCTTGTGGTTTGTTACCCCTTCTGCCATTCATGAAATCTCTGACCAAGATTTTTTGGAGCCTATAGAGGAGAACCCCAGCTTTCTCTATATTCTTCATCCATTTCTCCAATTCTTTGTCCATCAGATAAAGTTTCACCCTATCAGGTCAAATTTTCAAATGTTATCAGGGAATTTTATGTCCTATTATCTAGTAGGTTTTATAAGTAGCTACAAGTGCCAGTGGCTGGAAGCAAGGCATCCCTGTCATGGGATTGATGTTTTATAATACAGAGCAGGAAAACTGACAGCATTTCAGAAATAAGGCCAGCATTTATAGGTTATATGCCAAGATGTGTTAAAAATATGCAAATCTGTAGAAAAGGATAATTCAGGAGGTTTAAAAATGGAGTCCTTAGTGTGAATTATCATGGTAGCATTGGATCTGCATTTGCTGAGGAAAAGACTTTGTGTGACCGAGGGTTCCATACATAGGGCATCTATCTCAGCCCTTGGGCAAGTTTTAATGCCCTGAAATTAAGGATTCAAGTAGAAATGATGATGGGATGAGTGGGGCAAAGGGGCTGATGTTTTTTGGACTTCAGTGTTACTTTGATCAGTTTGCTGCATTATTTTAAGCCTCAGACTCAATTCAATCAGCAAAATAACAACTCCTCCTTCAGCCCAAGCCAACCCTTTCCCAAATACTACAAGTAGAGGGTTTTACCCTGAAAGAGGGAAGAGGAGACCCTGAAACGACCCTCAAAATAAAAGTGTCTACTCTCAGTTATACTTGAAAAGAGCTTGGGGATTCCAGTGATAGATGACAATATACAAATTTCAAGTAGCTTTGCTTAGTGTGTTTTGTGATGTGATATAGGAGAGATAATTCTTACCCGGTGTCTTTTAAAGGAAATCCTGAGGGTGAATCAATTACCTTCCTTTTCTGAATCAATAGGGATGGGATGTATTGCAGTTACTTTATGCTTTCACGAGCGCTCAGGCACAAAGGATGGCTGTTGATAATAACCATTGCAAAGAATGCTGTGCCATTTTTTTCTCTTTCTTCTTTTAAGGACACTACAATCCCCTCAGTTCACACACTTCATCATTCCTAGTCACAATCTTTTCTCAACAAAGATTTAGGAGTAGGAGGAGGAAGTAAGCTCTCAAAACGTACAAAGTACGCATTGAAACATGGCTTGTAGTCCTAATGTCAGCACTTCCCATTCCCAGGACTCTCCAAACCCTCGACACTTGTGAATTTTGCCTCGAAGACCATTCAGATTTAGGAGATGGAGTTAGGGGAAATGGGATATGAGCTGACACTGTTGTGCTAGCAAAGGTTAAATCAAGTCGTTGAGGCTCAGCCAAGGATAAAAAGACAGATTTCTTGTATCTCTGAAAGCAAATACCTTTATATTTTTTGCAAGATGCTTCTGTTATCCCCCCAGGTATACTTTAGTTCCAAAAAAGATAAAATACTGCTGTGGTCAGACCTCATATTTTAAAATTATATCTGATAACTTAATGCCTTTATAAACTTCAGCATTATATTCTCAGAAGAGTATTAATGTGTGTGTGTAATAAGATTTAGCAAGAGCCTATTGTAAGAGCTTCCTGAGTGCAACCCATAAGGTAATCTGAGAGTAGTTAAATGGTAGTAACACAAAATGCCACATGGTCTGTGGCTCAAGTTCTCATAAAAGGTATCTTAAGACAAGTGAGACCACGTTTTGGTTTTTTTCATTTGGATCTCTCCAAAGATCCAGATATATCTGAGAGGTCTGTAGAAGTCACTCTAGTTATCTGTGTTGTCAGACTGCTGTCTGAAGGATATGGGGAGACAGGAAAATGGTAACTAGATGAAAAAGGAAGGCTTCTTAAGCTCCTGCCTTTCTTGCATGATGCCAAGGTCCCAGGAGCGCTAAGGAAGAACTACAGGGGACTTTCCTCTCTAGTTCCCTTGACCAGGAACCACATTCCTGTTCACAACTTGAGAGGACACTAAGGACACTATGATGACAGTGTACAAGGCCTGACCACACACCGGCTCTGTGGGCTGCTGGTTCTCAAATGGAGGAACACTGTGTCTAAATGCAGAAATGGATTTACTTGTAGCAGAGGGCT
The DNA here is from genome assembly GCA_036023395.1 of Myiotriccus ornatus. Lineage (NCBI taxonomy): Eukaryota > Metazoa > Chordata > Aves > Passeriformes > Tyrannidae > Myiotriccus > Myiotriccus ornatus. Next base: position 3,857,432 of record JAYRBT010000005.1, read on the forward strand.
CTGCTCTCTTGCAGGCATTGCTTTGCATTTTGTGGCTCGCATGGCCAAGAATTGAAAAGGAAAAGGTACAAGTTAAAAATGAAGAAAATTTAAAAATGTCTTTCTCAATAAGGAAGAAGTAGAAATCTAAGGGCAGGCGGGGACAGTTTGGAAGTGTGGGCAGGAGACTTTGACATGGCTTCCGCTTTGTTCCTCTGGAAGCAGTAGTGGGTATCGCACCACCTGAAGGCTCAGCAGAAGTGATACATGGTGAACAGTGTGAAAACAGAGGAGTTACAGAGGACACCATGGAAAAGTGATCTTCAAATCATGGAAGTGCTGACTGGGAGGGAAGTCTGGAGGTTTTGAGTCGAACCTGCTTAGAGCGGGAAGACCACAGACACTAACCCGGTCAGCTGTGACCTGGTCAGGGCAAGTCACCAAATCCTCAGAGGACAGAGATTTCGCAGCCTCTCTTGCAATGCGCGCTTGTGCTGCTTCCTCCCATGGCCAGTCTGAACATTCCTCTCTGGGTGTGTGAGTGTTGCCCCAGTGTATCCCCCACTTCAGCACCATCCCTGCTCTGCTGGGGATCCATGACCCATGATCAGTTTTATGCAGATCTCAGAGAGCGGGGCATTATGACACCAATGACATTTTGTCTGGAAGTCAAAAGAGAGGTAATATTCCCTCTGTGCAAAAAGCCTTTTTCTGCCTTGAAAAATAGTATTTATCTATAGGTAGTTCAATAATAGAAACAGGTTAACAAATTAGGTGGAATTCAGGAAAGAAAGATGATTGTGTCTGAAAGGGAATTTTCTGGGTGAATAACAAAATAGTTTTGATATATTTCATTTTGATGGAAGACCAATCAGCTTAAAAGGGGCAACTATCAAAAGAAATGTTTCAAGGATATTTAAGGTACAGGAAGGGCTTTTTAGAAAACTTATGTACGTGTATAAAGTACCAACAGGGATATAAATGAACCCTGTCTGGAAAAGCTGGAACCTAAAACTGCTGTGAACACTGAGGGGAAGTAGCCGCAGATACATTTGCACCACAGGGGTATTTGTGAGTTTGAGCTGAACCACAAGAGTGCCAGAGCCCCTTCTAAAACCTGAATAGTACCTTAATCACTTAAGGTAAAAAATAAATCTGTACTGTGACTCCGTGCACTTTCAGAGGAGATGGAAATGCATTTCTCCCAAGGTATTTCTCTCTTTTGCTGGGAGGGATCCCTTTAGCGAGGAGATCCTGCCAGCTTTCTTTTATGTAGCTTTCACTGAGTTATTCCCCTTGGTTTCTTCTTGCATTCTTGGAGGAGAGAGAAGCTGCTTTTGTACCTTCAGGGTGTAAAATCTGGCTCTGCTGGACTGAATGGAAATTTTTCTTTGACTTAAAGGTGACTGGAGTTTCCTCCTTAGAGTCTGCTTAGGAAAACCAGACAGTTTAATCTGGAGCATCACACGTTAAGATGATCATACATAAAAGAACAACATTAACCTCAGTGCCACACAGAGAATTATTTTTGAGTGGAAATGAACAAAATTTTATAGAGTAATATTATTTGCAAGACCTCCTCAGTAACAGAAAATATTACAGATGATGAAGAGAACTGAGAATTACAGCTTGAACTACCGAAAACCTCTTTTTGACACTGTCTCTTTAATTAGAAAAAATGAGCCTAACCAAGATGTATATCATCATTGATTTTTATAATAAGCTTTTAAAGCAAACATACGTGGTGTCACCGTGCTATTTTATAACATACACTGCTAACCATTTATTCTGTCATATAACAGTTCACCAGCAGACATACTTTATTATTTTTTCTGTGTAATAAAAAAAGATAAAATCAATACCTATTATATGGCATACCTTCAAGGTTAAAAAGCACTAAATCCTGATGCTAACATCTTTCCTTGTATGCATTAATTTAGGAGCAATATAAATTCAATATTAATACATTTTCTAGCTATATGATGAAATCTGGATCCTAAGTATAACAAAGGATTCGGACACTGGGAAACTTAACATCAAGATGCTGTCACTGGACAGTGTATTCATGTAGATTGTTGAACTTTGCAGGAAATCTAACTATGGAAACCTGAAAAAGCTTGGGCCACGTAAGACTGGAAGGAAAGGTGCTGTGATTTCACATATTGGGATGTAGTTTTTGATCCAGCAGAAACTCATCTGGCCTGACCGGTGCATCCCAATTAAATGGCTTTATAAGGTCCACACAAAACTGGAGTGCTTTTCCCTCGCTCTGTGGCTGGCAGTCATTTTACAACAATTACAAAGTACACTTAATTTAATGATGAGAAGCTTCAAAACTGAGAAAGTGAGAATGGAAGTGTCAAAGCCATCAGCAGACTTGTCTTTGCTGGGTTATAGCTGTTACTGGAGTGCCAAAGTGGGAAGCAATAGGATAATGTTGTAGCCCATTACTGTGCACTTTGCCACTGCTTCAAGGCAACATCAAAAAAAGAAGCTCCAACCCTTATCTGTGCTTATTATGAGTTAGTTCAAGGTCTAATGTGATTGTGTTAGTAGTAAATGAAGAAGGACACACTATCTTTGCTTTTTATTAAGCAACTAAAGCTTTTTGATTTCTGATGCAACAATGAGTGTGTGGCAGGTGTGAAGCCAAGGATGCTCGTTGGTGATATAACACACACAGTGTGAGCTTTATATGGATTTTGTTCTGTGTTAAAGTAGAAATCTTTTCTATTCATTACTGCTTTTTCACCACTCATCAATTAATTGTGTGTTGAGATACTTATGAATATGCAATGACTGCTCCATGCCTATGAGCAGTCTTCTCCTGTCTGTCTGCCTGGGAAACACTTGCATAGAGTTAACTGAGCAATAGCTGAGACTCCCTGTTCATAATAACATCCTTAACATGTGAAATGCAGATGATGCTGGAAATGCTAATGAACGGGTTCATATTTATGGGACAAAATTCTGCCCTTGGGTTGTGACTGCTGGCGGGTAGGAAGTTTACCCGGGTGAGGAACATCACCCCTTGTGCTGTGATACTTATGGGGAATGAAATAAAACTTCCAGTGCTGAAGACAAAAAGAAACAGCTAATGCTGAATGCATCTTACCCTAAGAGTCTTCTGTTCCTCTTCACAGCTGGATAATAGGCAGCATAAAATTATTAAATGTAGGGTTTTTTTCCCCACTTGGCTTTAAAGCTGCTCTCAGCAACCTCAGATAACAACTTCTACCTGAAAACATCCTTTCCTTTCAGTAACAGTCTGAAACTGTTACTCCAGAACTTCCTAGAGCAGAATAGCCCATGTTTCCCGAAATTTTTGTCGACCCAGAAGTGTGGGTGGACTTTTGTCAGTCAGATGAATTGATGAATGCTGAACACTTTTTCAATTTCTTGGACATTACAGAAGAATTCCCTATTGTGAGAGGAGAAAATTTCTTTGGGATATATCCATTTCCAGCTATCAAATCATCACCCATCTCTGGATTCCTTCAAAATACGCACTTATCATTAATTATATCTCTTTCTACTTACAGAATTTGAAAGAAAAATTTCATGGGCAACTTAATATTTGTACTCTTGGGGGGGGTTGTTTGTTTGTGGCTTTTGTTTCTTTGTTTGGTTTGGGGGTTTGGTGGGGTTTTTGTTTGTAGGTTTGGTTTTTTGTTGTGGTTTATTTTTTTTACATTATGCATTTAGTGGCCTTTAGCTTTAGACAAATGTTTTCCAGATAAAACAGCTCTTTTGGCCTTGGTTTAAAACATCTTGAGGTAATTCGGTTGGCTTCTTGCAAAATTTGCAGCCAATGTTAATAATAAAATACAATTTATGAAGATATACACGGGTTTGGGTATTTTTTAAAAAATAATTTGCTGAGGAAATAAAAGGCTTAGATTAATGTCTTACACGCTAAGTGTAAGTTGGAGAGACATTTCAGTGGCAAGCTGTAAGCTTCTGGATGCAGAGGATTATAGGGAAATGCTCACACACCCTTAGCAGCATTACAAGCAGCAATGCCACAATGAACAGAACAGCCTCATTGCAGCGATCTGAAGCCACTGCTGTTTTCTTTAAGGCAAACATTGTTTTTATGCCCTACAGATAAATCCCGTTTTAAGCTTTGATCAAAGCAAATACACTCACTTTGAGGCTTTGGGCAGATGTAAATTGCTTTGTTATACACATGCATTTGCATACATTTGCAAGGAGACGGGGTCTACATGTAATGGTGCCTTTTATTTTTGACGGAGCACTGAAATTCAAACAACCAGTGGTTTTCTGCCATTGAGAAGGCAAAAGTTTCTCTCCAAGGGAAGTAACACAAGTGAAGCAGTGTTGGGATGTGCACAAAGCTCTGTCGTTGCCGGAGAAAGGGCTGCGCAGGGCCCTGAACATCAAGAATCATTTTGTTTTACTTATTTTGATATTCTCTGTGGTGAACAAATGTAAATTAAATAGTTCCTAAAGAGGGACATTTCTCTTGTTTGGCCACTTCTGGAATGACTGTGCCAGCAGTGTATGAAATGTGCAGGTTTCCAAAATGTTGGGTATCTGTCTTTGCTAAAGACTTCCATTTGTTTTCTCATATTTCTCTACTTAGTTCCCTGAATTAAATTGGATTCACTTCCTCTCTCTCCCAATTAATGCTGTTAACAGTAATAACAACCATAATGTGTGAACATCTGGCATTTTAGTACACAGTAAGCTTTCAGAAATACCAGATATGAATCTATTGAAATCTGTCTCTACAGTGATTTTCCCAGTGTTTTGTGGCTTAGATGACGATTTCTTCTTTCCTCTCTGCTTTCCTTTCATTATCAAGGTTTGTTAATTCTTTAGATGCCAGGGTTAGATAATTAAATACCCCTTTGTAATTACCGTGGTGCCTGTGGGTTTGAGACCTCCAGCTCATTAGGCAGTGTGCTGTCCTTCTAAGATATTGGAGGGAAACACTTTCATACTCATCAAAGACCTCTATGGCAAATTAAGGTCAGGGCTGGCTCTGACAGGATGAAGGCGAAGGTTTTATTTTTATTTCATTAGTTACCACCAGGGTAGTTCATATCAAAAACAGCTTTCTGAATCCAAATATTGAACAGCCAGTTCTTCAAAATCGTCTGTGCTCTCAGTAGCAAACATGTTGCCCTTATAAATTACCAGTGATGATTTCGTTATAGTGAACAGAGATTTTGTGGGTCTGCAGCACTTTCATACTCTAAGGTGAGGATTGGCCTTTCAACATCTTTTATTTCTGCCCTGTCACAGCTCTTGACTGTTTTCCAAAGTTTTTTTTATTATGGCTGAAGAGAGAACTGGAGCAAACCTCAAATTATTCTCCCGTGTAATTTTGAGAAATTGCCAGGTGTCAACTGCAGGTGAGGAGTCTGAAACTCACACTGGGGTTGCCCTTCACTTCTGTTTTGTGTCCCAGAGATCTGTGTTGACCTTTTGCTGTCTGCGTTGATGTCTTTCCGTACCCAACTTCACTTTGTTCAGGTGGTTCTGGTGAATGTGAGGAGTCTGGGCTTGCTGATGAGGGTTTAGGTTACAATGTGTGAATTCCTCTTTCAGTCCTTTGTTGCACTTCTGTTCAGTAAAGCCTTGTGTGAGTTGGTGTCTCTTCATTAGAACAGGAAGGAAAATACTGCACTGTTATAGAAGGCTCATAAAGAGACTGAATACTAAAATGGTGAATGATGCAGCACTGCTTGCTTAATGGAAAACAAGCAAACGGAGGCAATGGACTCTAACATGAAAACCCTGTGGAGACACTAAGAAGGGAAAATGGGAGATGGATATGGCTTATTTAGGAAATAAACCTATTTTTATTCTGGAGAATAAATGAAAATGAGAAAAAACTCCTTTCCAAAGAGTAGGAAATAAAAATAGTAGGATGTGGTGGTAGGAGTGCAGGTGTAGCAGACAAAATGGGGTGATTGCATATCCCCATCCCTACCCATGGTAGATTGACTCCTCTGCAATCCCTGGAAAGAATAGGGAAAGTAGACTGGAAGGTCAGGAGACCTGAGGCATCCAGAGAAAAAGCCGGGTTGAAGCTTGCTTAAAAAGCCTTACAGAGGCACAGTTAATTTCCGTGTGAGGCAGAAGCCTCACACAGAAGCTCATGAGCAGCAGAATGCGCTCAGAAGGGAGCCCCAAGATGTTTTTCCCTACTGGAAAATTAATAAGGAGTAGCAGGCTGCTCTTCTGCTGGCTCGAGGCGAGCGATGGGAGGAAGGGCGTCCCAGAGCCGGTCGTCACAAGCCTACCAGCACAGAGAGGGGGAAGGGTGTCACCACCAATCTGCCAGATGGAGCATGTTAAAGGGCAGCCCGCTGAGCAGGGAAGGCAACAAGCCTGAAAAGCCAAGCACATTGACGAGTGCACCATCTCCCCTAGGAAAAAAACAGAGCTGCAGCCAGTGCTTGCAATTGCATCACACTGATTCAGACAGGCAGAGTTGAGGGTGCAGGTATAACTTTGATTTATTGAATTGTATTAATAAACAAGCGCACCTGGTGGGTGGCTCGAAACAGAATTCCGGCTCCCCAGCTTCAGAGCTGGGCATGGATCTGTGCTTGGAGCCTGTCCAGTGAATCTGACACTGAAATTCCTGTCGACTGAGGTGCAGTTGAGATTGGAGTGGTTGCATTGCAGCAGAGAAGTCCCACAGAGCACTCCAGCACCCAGGAATGAGGGGTACAGGGGTCGAGCAGTACCTGAAGAGCAAAGCAAATGCCACTGGGCAAAGGTAATCCAACTACAAATCCCAAGAAGAGCATTATAGTCTCTTCAGAATTTTGTGTCTCCATGACTGTTATTTTTTACCACCTGTGACTCCAGTAACAGGCGTCAGATTAAAAAACCAACTCTTTGTCATCTCTGTTAGACGTGTGCTGTGCCTCACATGGTCATCTCTGGTTCTGGGCATGATCAACTTTTGTTTCCAAGAATTTTAACTCTACAGGTATGATGGCTTTTGCTGACACGGACATTGAAGGCCATAAATAACACTCTAATTTGCAAAGTTTTCAGTTTATGGTTCTCTTGTGCATGGAGCTATGAAGCAGGTTTTCATAAATCTTCTCTTTTTATCTCATCTGATGGTTTCTTTTTAGATCTTCTCCTGCCAGCAATTTTCCACTTTGCTGGACAAATGAATGCGTGTAGGCAGAACGTCCATGGCAGTTGAAAGGTTAATGGAAGAAAAATGTAGTGACATCAAAGTAAGTTTTATTAAGTGAAGCTTTGATTTTCTCCACTGGGCTCCTTTGTATGAATAAACGTTCATTTTGTGTAAAGCACACAAGCACAGACTACTCAGGAGCAGAAAGCAGGAGAGTACAGCAAAGAATGTTAATTTGTTTTTTTCTATAGTTCCTTGCAGCTGAAGGTCACAGTGATGCATTACATCTCAAGCCTCTCTACTCTTACACTGTGTTAAATATTACCAGTTTCTTATTATAAATAAATAAGAAACTGAAGCAGAGACTTGCATATTTAAAGATGAGAATAAATGGCTAAGGCAGCCCTGGGAGGGAATGTCGGATATTTCGATTCCCAGTTTTGGCCCTTCTCTAAATGAGACCTTTTCCTTTTTAAGGCAGTTGCTGGGCAGATTCTGGGCACAGGCTCTGCCAGCACTAAACAGATAAATAATAATAATCCAACAGATTCACAGTTGCACCTGACATAAATTTGAGAAAAGTTCTACTGCTGGCAAATACTGATTCCATGCCTGCATGCCAATTATGGAATAAGTACCTTTTGTGAAGTAGAGAAAAGCCTATTGTTTTAAGGGGTTTTCAGAAAATTATATACCTGAAGGAGGTCACTTTCCATTATGCTCAAACAATTTTAGTTCTCTTAAAAAAAACTGCACATAAAAAAGAAAAAAAGATCCTGTAATTTTCTAAATTGCAAAAAAAATTTCTTCTCTTTCTGGTGTCCTTTCCACCAGGGGTGGCTGCTGTATTATTAGTGCTGCAGGAGCTGAGGGCTGTGAAATGGAGGGGCAGGTTTCAATTTTTGATGGAGCTGTGCAGAACTCTCATTGTTTCTTCTTCATATGGCATGTGGAGTTTATTTCGCACACCTGTGGTGGTCAAGGTTTCTTGGGGATGCAAAGATGAAGAGCAGAGGAAGGATAAAATAAAAAAAGGAAAGATTTCTAAATGTTGAAAGAGTGACCCCCTTTCTCAAGGGCTGAAGACTGGTGAGAGCTATGAAGAAATGTTTAAGGGGGAGAGAGGGGAGCTTTGCTTGTGTTACAAGTATAGATTATTTTTGTGTGTTTTTAAAGAAACATTTTATCCTTTTGTCAATAGCTTTATTGAGAGATTTAATCTTTTTGGCATAGAATAATATGAAAACAGAAAATCATGTTTGGCACACACAGGATTTAACAAAAATTTAAGCAATGTTTTCCATAAACTTTTCCAGTTAACAGTAGGTTATATATCCATTTCCAGCCCCGATGCACTAACGTTCTGGGAGGAAACCTCACTATTTTTTCCTATCTCCAGGATACCACGTAGTGCTTCAGTGATGTGATTTTCTCTAAATTCAGATTTTGTGCTGATGTACTTTTATGGGTCACATTTCCTTTCACCCTCTGTGCTATAGTGGCTTCCACTGCAGATCAGATCCATAACTTGGCCTATATGGGATTTAGACACACAGCCTATGTCTTGTCCTCTGTGGAAATCCATAGTGTCAATATAAGTGTGTATATAGCTGATCCCTTACAATGTTATTCCACTTTACCTAAACCAGTAGGATTAAAAAAAAGGTGATGTAGGGAGGAAAAAAAAAAAGAGAGACAAAATAAATAAAAGGAGACAAACCCACAAGGATCCAAAATCCCATTGAAAGTCAATAAAGCTTTAGCACAGGAGTTATTTATATCCTTTTGTAAATGTTATCCACCTTTTCTGGGTGCAAAGTGCAGATTCCCTGTGGAAGGCTGGCTGAACACAGCAAGGCTTGAGGAGGAGGATGGGAAGAAGATAACAAGGCCACTGGGGAAGGACAAAAGGCAATGGAAATTGTCTCAGGCATAGCAGAGTGGTGGGTAAAGAGGCATGAAAGAGGAGGTGTGAGGAGGGTAAGCACAGAGGAGGGGGAGAATGAGTGGGAGGGCTTAGGGGGAAACTAAGAACTGTCATGCACTTGGGAATGCTGGCTGGGGAGGATTAGCTGGCCTGGCTGCCCTTTGCTGGCAGCCAGGTTTCAGGAATAACCCGGGTCGTTCTGCTCACGCCGTTGTATTTCACAGCCTTTTAAATGTCAGGGTGTTAAGGTGGCTGGTATCAGCAGCTTCTAAGCTGCCTTGTCCACCAGGCAACTCCATGGCAGAGCTTTCCTTGCAAATGAAAGCCAACCCAGTGAATTCTTCTGGGAAGGGCTGTCGTGGTGCGCAGTTCAGGCCGTGGCACGCTCTGGGTTGGGGTGTCCCTGAGCGGCAGGGCCCCAGGGGTCGCAGCTTCGGCAACCAAGGCTGTGTGGGACCAGCTCTGCTGGGCGTTCTCCCACCTGCATTCAGGTAATGTCTTTACACAGAGGAAAGTGAAGTGGGAGAGGAAACCTTGTCAATGTCTCTCAGTGTCTGGGGGACATGTCAGAGGATGGCTCAGGCTCTGCGCAGTGGTGTCCAGCAGTAGGACAAGGGGAAATGGGCAGAAACTGATGCCCAGGAAATTCCACCTGAATATGAGGAAGAACTTCTTTCCTGTGCAGTGACCACATGTTGGAACAGATTGCCCAGAGAGGGTGTGGAGTCTCCCTCACTGGAAATATTCAAAAACCATCTGGGCTCAATCCTGTGCCGGGGATAACCCTGCTTAAGCAGACAACCCACTGCAATCCCTTCTAACCTGACCCATTCTGTGATTCTGTGAAGATATATATATATAAATTTGCAAAAATTGCCTCCTTGTCCGTTATTTTATAAAAAGTACTTTTTATATGTCCATTTTTAATCCTTTGGAGCAAAGAAATTCAGCCAGGAATTTTATTCTTGCATTAAATGCCCCACCATCACTGAATTTCATTTTACTGTAACTGATGACTTGTTTTAGGGCTGCACAGAGTTTCATGGTCAAAATGGAAATGAGTTGAAGAAAGCACAGCATAATTGAGAATTCTGCAATTTTACGTATCAGTTCCCCTATGATAATTGGCCTGCAAGATGAAATATTTAAAAACACAATCGTGCTCTGCCTGTGTACATGGGGCTATGTTTGTGTATCTGTGTGTTAGCACTGCACCATGTATTAGTTGCTTGGAACTAATTAGTTGCTCAATACTCACAGCATCTGTATTTCACATCCCATGGGACTCTAAGGAATGTGACCTTATTTTAATGCTTTTCTGTGCTTTGAGAATCCCTCCTTTGTATCTGCTCCTAGGACGTGTTTTGTTGCTTTAATAACAGTAATGCTTAGCACTCGTTTTAGATTTAGATCCCAAGGACATCTACAAAAGTAGACAAACACTATCTCTGTGATAAAATCACATTCCTATTTTAGAGCTGGCCACTTAAAACCAGAGCAGGCTGTTTAATGATTGGGTGTTGCTGGTGCAGGGATTCCAATAAGCTGTGCTGGAAGAGCCAGCGATGGGTCCCAACTGTACATCTCCAGGGCCTTCCCTTGACTGCCTTTGCTCCTCCAGTAGCTTCTCTGCACACATCCGTGGGGGTATCTGCCCCAAAGGAATGGGCTGCTTGAATAAGGGAGTGCTGTGCTCCATCAAAAAACACAATGGGAAAGGAGCTACTTGGAGAACATCCATGCACACATGGTGGTGACTTGCAATAAAGATGGTGGTACCTGTCCACACAAGAAGAGAAACTCTATTTCTAAACAAGTGACATGTATTTCTGGGGCTGTCTGATGCATAAAGATGATATGAGATACTGGGGTTTTGATCTGCTTTCCCTGTTGCACTTCTGTCTGCAAGGCTGGAGAGATATGGGAGCCCACTAGAACAGATTTATTTCCACAATAAAGAGTCATGTTGATGTTCTTGAGGCCCAGGGAGGTTTGATTAAAGAGGTTCATTAGACTTTGTCTAGAATTTGGTGTAACGCTTGGCGTGTAGTACTTAAACATGCTGAAGTTTGCCAAATCAGTACTTAGCGTGTATTTTTATGAGGATGTTGTTTTTGTTTAGTAGATGATGAAAGATTTTTCTATTTCTATTCAGCATTAGAGCTACATTAAAATTGGAGCTTGTTCAGTGGCTATTTTCTCTCTAGAAAGGCCATATTTTATAGGATGTAACACTCTGGGATCTTGCCACTTGTGTTCATGGCACTTCTGGTAGGAACTAGGTGGCTGGACCTCACATCCTGGCTTGTGCTCCAGTTTGCACTGGCCAAAATCCAGTACGAGTAATTATGTTCTGCATGCCTTAATTCCCCCAGTAATTCCAATTAGAGTTAGTATTGTTCTTGGTGCCTGATCCTCAAATGTTGAGTGGTATTGCTGTGTGATTAAACTGTTGTGACATTCCATCCCAGAGGTAGGTAAAATGATCTTGGCTTTACAATTTGTAAAGCGTTTCCTTGGAATAAATGGGCAAAATAAGCGTAAAAGATTATTACTCCTTATCTGAGAAATATTGATGAGAAGGTTTTCTGCTTGTTTGTTAGTCCTTTTTTTTCACACTAAAGCAAGGAGTGTTTGAAACTTAAGACATGATGAAGAAAGTATAATTAGGCTGGCTGCTCAAGGTGTTTTAAAGGTTTTAAACCAAATGAAGATAATGTACCTTAATTGCATTTGCATAATGGACAGAGTTGAAATCAGATCCCTTTTTTTAATGTCTGTGACTTCCTCAGCAGTGTACAAGAGAGATAACTTTCTACCCATGGCAAAAAGGCAAACTGAAGCTCAATCTGGATGGAGATTGGTATGTGAGCAGAGTTCAGATGGAGACGTAGCTGTCCTTGGTTTGCAGTGGGGCAGCAAGGCTTACTCAGTGGTCACACTTAGGATTTACCAAGTCCTTGATCTTTGAGATACTCAGTGAACTCATTCCACCCAACTGCACACTCAAATCAAGCCTGAACTGCAGAAGACAAGACGTGCTGCAGAGTGCATGCATGGGTGTTTTTTCCTACCCCACTATTCACCTGGCCCCAAGATTTCACACCTAAACTGGATTAAAAAAAGCTTTGATGACTAAGAAGCATAAGTAGTATTACAACAGTCTCCTGGAGTCAGAGGAGTCACTGAACAAGGGCACAGCACATGTGTGTTAGTTCCTGAGCAGGGAACTAACCCTGGGGAGCTGAAAGTATGCACAAGTTACCTTCATGTGCTGGCCCATTATCAGCAGAATTGGCATTGTGCCTTTTCGGTCTGCAAACCCAACTCCTTCCTGCAAGTAATGTAGATCCTCGGGGGGGAAAAAACAATCTTCCTTGCTCCAGAAATTGTCCTTGGTATCAGATGTCAGTAGCTCCCCCTCAAGCAATCCCAGCAAGGCTGAGACAAGTGACAGCCATGCAGGAGCACATCAAAATATCACAGAAAACACTCTTAGCTGCAAGAAAATTTGTGGGTGTTGGGTGGTACTTAAGAGGAAAAGTTTGCCTTCCTCAGCTGATAGCACAATGGTTCCCTTGAGCTGGTGACTTTAGGGGTTTGTAACAATCTTTAAGAGCAATGATTTGGGCAAGGTGTTTGTTCTACCTCTTTTATAATTTCAAAAGCTTTGTAAAACACTCCTGAGCTGTGGTTTCTCAGCTTTAAATAACTCAGGACTGAAACCAGTGGTCCTTACCATGGCAAAGCTCTTAATTGAAGTAAGTATTTTTTGCTTCAGTGGGTCAGACTTGACTCTGAAATAAAACCTAAGATACTTGATAGGAAACAAGCTTTTTAAAAACGCCCAGCAACTAAGATGCTAGTTATAACTATTCTTTTAATAAACAAGCATCTTTTTAAGAAGGGCAAAATTCCAATAGCTCATGTAGCGCTCAGATGTGTCTGTTCCTTCAGTGTCCAGTGTGTTTTTAAGATGAGCAGAATTTTCGAATGAGAAATCATGTTCCTGGTGCAATAGTATTTAGGGATTTTATAGAGTGGGGCAGGAGCTTGGCAGAATCCAACCAAGAGTCCTGGGGATCTTCTATAGCTGCTTACAATAAACAGATTATCTGAAGAATGGAGCACTTTCCTGTTTGGGGAATATCTGTCAGAGGCTGACTGTATTTTTGTTGTTATGAGTGCCAATGTGTTTGTTGGCCATGGCTGATGAAATTCCTTCAACCGGTGCCACCTGCTGTGCCCTGACTGTGCTGGGGGCAGTTGGTGACTCGCTCAGAGACCTTTCTTCTCGTCTGTGAGCTCTGACTCACTGTTTGTTCTCAGGTTTGGGATCTTCCCTGCAGGCATTTTACTGTTCATTCGGTGCTCATCGAAGGTCAGCGGTTCCCCAGTCCCATGATACTCCTTGTACATCAAGCCTTAAGGGATGAAAGCAGGGAGCTCTCTCTTGGAAGTGAGTCTTTGGAAACCACATGAATTACTTGGTTTAGGGTGTCAAAATAAGGGCTTATATGAAGAACTGCCTTTTGACAAAATCTCAGCTGCCCTCTCAAAATGCAGATAGAATGATAACATGGATAAAGTAAAAATCATTATCACGGTGATGTTTGTCACAACTGATCTCAGTTAACAGAAGCCACACTTGAAAGTATGTGTTGCCAAAATGTGGTGTATGCTAGGGGAGGCTGTTCCTGCAGGAGAACTGTGCATGGGTCAACGACATTCTTTCTGAACATTTGTGTAAGTATCTGTACGAGATTTAAATTTCATTTTACCTAAATTTTAGATCCTCTCTTTTTTGAAGAGGGAAGCACATTTTGGATAGAGGGGGGTTAGATTTTGTGCTTTCTTTTGATTCTTGGTCTACTCCCCAGAGCCTTTTTTGAGGGTGGTCTTTAGTAAATTGCGTTGTTTGAGTTCTGCAGTAGCACATGGGCAAAGGATGTTATCCCAGGAAAGATTAATGTGGAGCATTGTCTATTCTAATGGACAGCTGTGACAACTTTATTTTCAGAAGTGACTTATGCAGAGGGCACGCTGTGATTTGCTGCTGGTAAGTAATCTGCAGTATTGATTCTTAAAATGTCTGTATGTTTCTTAAAGAAAATAATCATTACTGTAGTTGAGAGTACAGCCGTAAAATCCAAGATTTCTTCCTGGGTAATTCAGTATATGCTGAACATGATTAGTCTCAAGCTCTTAAGTAGAAAGTAATATATGATAGTGAATCTATTTCAGAAAGCTTCTTTAAAAAAACCCACACTGCTCCATTATTCTTTCAGCTGATAACTATTTCTGGTGCGTATCTCATTTGCCTGGTTTATACCATCTGCTTTCTTTCCAAGTTTAGTGTAATTATATTAGTTATCCATCACACTTGGAAAGTTTGAACACTGCCTTGGAAGTGTGTGAAGAAAGTTGAAGTAATTGTTGTCTTCTGACTTTGAATTCCACAGTTTCTAAGTATTGTGTGTCAAAATAGCTGCTCTAAGAAAAAAACCCACAACTACTACCTTGAAAACTAAATGGAGTTAATAATGGTATAGATAGTAATCTGACTTCTGTATGCTGCAGATGTGAATTGTCAGAGGAGAAAGAAGATAAAGCAGTGTATCATCAATAGGACTAGATCTTAGATGATTTTTTTTGCATAATTTGCATAGTAATGAAAGACAATTATACTCTTAGACTTCATTGTAAGCTCATATGAATCACCTTCAAGATAATTTATAGTACATGTATGGAAAGAAAACCTGTATAGTTTTACTGATGTTTCATCTTGGCTGTGTCAGCCTGACCTTCAGTCACTGTCAATTGTTCCGTTCAGAGCAATCAATGGGAACGTCGTTAGTACCAGTCAGTGATCGCTTATGACAAATCAGTGCAATGTGATTAAATTGTCAGTGCAAACACACGTGATGGGGGCTGCAGGCGTAGGGAAGGAATACAGAAACCTGTCCTGTACACTCAGGCCTGCAGGTATCTCCAAAAACGAATATGTGGAAAGGGTAGTAAATGAACACCAGAGATGAGCAGATGGTTTGTCTAAAAAACTGCATGTGAAATTTGAATGGCAAAGAGAGAAGCAATAGCAACCTGTGCTCAGTGAGAGTGGTGTCTCTAGTTTCTACTCCAAACTACATTCAGATCTGCTTCATGCCATTAACTGCATGTTCCCCTGCTGCAATGCAGTTACTTTCATGGAGAAGCTTGTTCTTCTTGAATCTGTACCCAGGCTTTGAGCAACCCCCTGGTGGAAACCTCCCCATGCCCTTATCTGTCCCAGGGGAGGGACAGAGCCTTTGCCTGAGCTGTGAGGTATCTGTGCTGCTGTGCAACGTGACCTCTTGCTGAAAGGTTTGGGCAGGGTCTGTGTTTCCCAGGTAGCTTCTCTGAGTAGTTACCAGCCTGAATCCAGCTGGAAAATGGGACTGGAGACAATCCAGTGTGACAGATGCATCTGTGATGGGCAGTGTCAAATGCAGTCTTTGGGTTTTTTCTGACTTCTAGGAAGTGACAGCCACCCTAAATCTGACTCTCTTCCCCCAAATTCTTTCTTTTCAGGACCAAATGTCTACCGCACTTCCAGGTTGCAGATGTCATGCTGGTTTTTCTGGACCCCATCTGTCTTGTCCACAGTTTTCAGAGTCAAATCCAGTTTCCCCTTAGGACCTTCCATCTTTCTTTCTTCCAGACTTTCTTGTCTCCCTGTTGGTCAGTTAGGTCTTCTGCTTTTTGTGAGAAGCTGAGGTCACTTGAAGGGTAACAAACTACTCCAAGAAACCTTCAGAAAAAGAGATATTTTTTCATCTGCTGATGAAAGTAAAGCCACTTTTAGCAAGTGCTGTGTGCTGCTTACGTACTCCTTGCTGAAAAAGGGTTGCAGAGGAGAGACGCCAGTGGATCCAGAGAAAAGGTCAAAGGAGAGGAAAGAGAGAGTGCCTGGTGTTGCTTTTAGTGCACATGTATGGTAGAGTGGTAAATGTGGAAAACAATTCTGTGGAGAGGGGAGAACTATGAAAATAGCTGGAAATTTCATTTAAAACCTATTTTGTTTTTGATTGAGCTGTCGTAGGCAGTCTGGATCCAACTGATGATCTATTTTGGTTCCTCCTTGTGAACAAATACTATTTCTGGAGTTTGTCTTGATCAGGATGCGTGCCAGCCCTCCTGCTGTTCAGCTTCTCACACTGTTGAGCTGTGGAGTATTGCTCATCCCTGGGAAGGGTCATGGGTGACACTGAACCCTCCTACACTTGTAAGACGAGGTGCCAACTCCCTCCATCGCCATCTTGTTAATTAAGAGCTGAAATAACTGTAGGCCCCTTCCCAAAAGTTAGATGTATGGCCCAGGGCTAGCAGAAACATGCTGTGCAAAGTGGGGATTTCCAAGGGATTGATGCACCAAATTATATAATTACAGCACTGATGAGCTGGGACTGTGTTTTGGAGTCAACCAGGAGAGACAGCAGCAGTAAAACCCAAGGGGATGTAATGAGAAAAGAACAAACACAAAATACTTCTTTTAAATGCTGGCTGGCAGAAGCGCAATAAGGGGGTCTTGATCTTCATTACCTCTATGCCATAGAAATAGGGCTTCCAAATGTATAGGATGTGTTAAGGGTACTTTGGGTTCCTCATGAGGTCATCTTTCTTGCTGGAATTCCTTCTGAGATTATTTGATTCAAAAGGGATAATATTACTCTTTGGCACTAGCAAATGACAAGTGCAAGGCTCCTCACATGTTAACTAATCTGTTCCAGCAGCACCTCATTTCTCATTCCCAGGGTCTGAGGTATTTCCATGAATGTGCTTTACCAAAGTGCCACAGATCCATCTCAAGTTTCCGAGCCCTGGTTCAAGTCTTCTGCCTGTGCTTTTCCAGCCTCAGACAACAGACCCCCAGTTACGCTGCCAGCTGCCGTTCTTCCAGGGGTGTAGGTGTCTGACAGAAATGCAGGTGTCCATCTTCGGGCAGTATCAGCTTTATTTTCATGATAAACAAACTCCATCTCACTCAGCCTAGCTGTAAGTTTGATAAAAACCATTCTCACTCCCACGCTTGGTTTATATTTGCCCAGGGTTTTCCAAGTGGTACAAAGATTCAGTATCATTTACCTTGATTTCTGAGGGTTGTGGAAAAGGAAAGTCAATACAAGCACCCAGCTGTGTTACAAACTACAGCTCGTATCAAAGAGATGACCATTATATAGGTTACATGTGTTCAAGCTGAAACTTTGCAGTAAATTGTGGAAAATTGAGTGAGACAAACCACTAGGTTAGAGATGGTGTTTCACACCAGATCAGATCAAGCCAAGAATTAATATACCAAGATGTGATATTACTTAATAGTTAAAGCACTAGTTGTTTTATTAAATATATTCAAACAGGTTAAAGTCAGCCCCAAGATACCAGATATCCTGCACAGATAGTGAAAAGTGAGTTATTCACAGGCCCTTCGTCCCTGCAAGCAGCAAGACTCGTGGTAGCTGTCATACCACCAGGATCTCAAAGCTGAAAAATCAGCTTAGGAGAGAAATACCTTTTTCTTATAAACTTCTTTCAAGTCCTGCCTTATCCCACCAAATGCAGAATATATTAATTAGTAAAACTGGATTTTCATCTTTCTTCACCTTCCCTCCTCTGCATCTGATTGCCCTCCCCATCATCCATGTGCAATTGAGAGGGGTTTGCCTGCAGGGTTAAAAAGTCCTCTCCAGAATTTGGTCCAAAGCCACGTCTGACCTTTGCTCCCATGTTTCATGCACTGTCCAGACTCCCCTCTGCTTTCTTACAGATCTTGCTTCCTGCCATTACCTTCCTTTTTACTACTTGAAACAAAACAAAACCACCTCCCCTCCCCAGAGTCCCAGGTCTCACCAGCAGGCATCCTTCTCTGCTCCCCTCTCTTTGCTGTGTTTCACTCCAATTACACAGCAAGTGGGGTTTCCCTTTGAAGTTCCCTTGTTGCTTGGCTCTGTATTGACTGCCCCCCATGCTGATGTATCATCAGCAGATCTGACAAGTTCACAGCTGGTTTCTCCCCTGTAGTTGCTGCTGATTAGAAACAAAAAAGGTATTTATTGAACCTTCCCCCTCTACTCACCTGATTACCCTCTCCCACAGCCCCTGTTCTCAGCATTTCATTTGGAGGGGGTCTCATCCATGATTTGTCTTTTAATAGGTTTGGGTTATCTCCTGCTCCTAAAAAATGAGTGAGGGAAGAGACATCTTTGGGGTTACAGCCCAATTTTGTGGGCAGACACCCTTACATGCACCCCCTGCACCTCTTGTTTTGACAGTTCTGGTAGGACAGAGAGCCTCCCTCCATCCTTCAGGGTGCTGGGAGCTACAGATCTGCAGGTCCTGAAAGAATTAGGGGATGCTGCTGTGTGGTAGAGAGCTGGAGTGAGCAAGGCACCTTGGAGTTAGGGGAATATGCTCCTTTTTTTGCTTTGGAAATAACCAGGTTAATTCCAGCTCAGTAGGATCTTTGGGGAAGGTGCTGTGTCCTGGTGGCTGTGCCTGCTTGCATCATCCTCTGCTTGGCAGAGAACACTTAGCACGGGCAATAGAAACACCTTAATCTCTAAACAGCCCAGGGTGAGAGGATTTATTAATTTCTGGTATTGTTTAGGTTTTAGTTCCTTTGCTGGAAGTGTCCACAAGGGGCCAGTCTGCTGATTATTTGGGGATGCAGACACTTATCCACGGAGAGCTGGAATGAGCCCCTCCAAACTCTGGGCGTATGGACGGGTCAGCCTTGCAGCTGGTACCTGGAAAGCATCAGCTCCTTGCCTGAGACCCACCAGAGTGAAAGGTTCTCTAAACCATTTCTTTAAAGCCACCAGTTTCCCATACCATCTAGTCCTTTCTTTATTGTGTAGCCACTTCATGGTTTTAATTAATATTATGATTATACAGCAGACATGCTTCTATAGCGTCTGTTGCTGTGGCAGCTAGACACTTTAATTACGGAGATTAAAACACAAATCGAGGACAATACAGAGTCGTTATGGTGATAATTACCAGATTGGAATATTTGTAGAGAACTGGCCACTTGAGCCACTGGGGTTAATGTACAAACAGTGCTTCTGGGGACCCGTGTTCAGGTGGGTGGTTGGGACAGGGCAGGGAGAGTGTGGAGGGTACTGTCTTGCTGTCACCTTCCTGAAGTGTTCCAGTTGTTGGAAAAATTGAGAGAGAGACCTCTTTTAACCTGCTGGGTGACAAATTTGCTCATCCAGGGTCAATACCCTAACCTAGGGCTTCAGAAGTTTTATTCTGCTATTTATTTTAAAATAATTTTTGTTTAATCCTAAAGGAAACATTTTCTCATTTCTTACCACAGTGAAAATGCTGGAGGAAGGATTTTTAGTGCTTACTTCAGGGAACCTTGGAAGTTCATTTCATGTTTAAAAATTGGAAATATTAAACTAAAAATATTTGCTTTTTTAATTCGTAAGATGTTTGGCGAGTAGAAACAGTTTCATATGTTTAATACACATTTCTGAATATTCTGGTCCATCTCTGGTTGCATTTCAGATTTCGGGAGTGGGGAGGAAGATTGCTTGTAATAATTAATCTGGCTTTAAAATCACCATGTAATTTAGGCTTGCAGATCCAGCCCAGAAAGCTTTCAAAAGGCTTAAGAATACTTGCCAGCCTCAAAATATGGCTAAACTATTTGTCTTCAGTCTTTTTATTTTATATCTTTGTACATTGCTCTTGTGAGCTTGTAAATACCTTCTTTCTTGATACATCAGTGCATGTGTTCTTTCCACTGAATTTTCTGCTTGCTTGCTTGCTTGGGTGTTCACTTACTTTTTAAATAGAAAGAACAGAATATATCTCCCCTTAATTCTTGGCCCAGAGGTCTGTAACAAATCTGTTATCTGGCAGTTTGTAGTTGTCAGATGCTCGTGCAGTGGTCACTGGGAAATGTAAATGCTGCTCCTTTGGATGCAAAGGACCCTGATACTTTGGTCGAATGCTCCCTGATTTTGCCACCCTGCATCCTCCTGCATCATTGCCAAGTCCCACTTGTCTCATGCTGTCACTCTGGCAGGGAACTGAGAGTCTTAATCATATTAGGAACATAGCAGGTTAAACTCAGAGAGGAAAACTCCAAAGGGTCTCTCCAGAAGGATTTCTGACTGTTGAAAAGTCTCCAAGTCACCTACTGCCAGTGTTGGGAGACACCTGGGGTTGTTCCCCTCTGTGCAGGAAAGGAAAACATTTCTTTTTTTGAAAGAATGCACCACTGATTCTTCCTTAACTAGGCAAAAATCAGGGGCTACCAGCAGGAGCTGACTGTAAACCTACAGAGTGACAGATAAACCAAACCCAAGACATGGAGAGTGTGTGTGGTCATGCGTTGCTCGTCTCCCTGGAGAGCTGTAGGGATGCTGTGTGGGAAGGTGGAAGCAGCAGCATGTGACTGCCTTCCCTTTCCTGTCACCCTCCCTTGATCTAAAGTAACACTCTTGATTTGAGACAAAGCTCAAATAAACCACAGAAAGTGCTTCCCAGCCATATTCCCTTCCTCTGCCCATTTCTCATATGTGGAAGGAAGCCAGATCTCTAATTGTTGCTGTGTCCCCATGGATCTTCTTAGGGAAACAAGCTGTTATCCGTGGGGATTTTCCCTACGTGTTTTCAGGAGTGGGTTTTTCCTTACGAATGAAGAGAGACTTGAAGGGACTCAACTGAATGGTTGTACTGTGGGCTCTCCAGGGGAGTGAGTACCTGCCTGCTTAGGGCAGGTGAAAGAAGAGCTCTTCAGGCCATGCAATGCAGCTTTATTTCACATGGGTTATTTCATCTGCAGGTGTCTCCAGCCACACTGAAGAATTACACAGCAGAAAGCATGTGGTGTAAATGAAGGACTTTACATACAGAGCTTTCCAAAGTAATGTTACAGAAAGAACTTTCTTTATTCTTTACGTGAGTTTTCTACAACATACCTTCTATTTTGGCAGCATGAAGCTGTTGGCATCCCAGCCTCCTTAGCTTGACAATGTTTTCCATTTGCTGAGAGGACATACAGGAGCTGGTAATAAACAGCTCCTGAGGGATTGTTCCTTAGATTGTCCATGCAGTGTCTTAGTTTCTAAATGTGATGGATCACTAATCATACTGGTGGCATTAAAGCAATTAAGAATAGAAAAGCCAATAAAATGTTGCATTCCCCTGAACTTAATAGAGGCTTTGTCAAATACTTTAGTAGTGCAGGGATTTCATCCTGATTATTTAAACATTTAGAAGATCTGAATTGCAGTTTAAAACTGTGTTAGTTACATGCTTAACTGATCCAGACATTTAAGATAGCAGGTGTATGTGTGTGCACACACTGCCTGTGGATGCACACTGTAAATGCCTGTAGTTCCATGGCGGGGATGTATGTCCTTCCTCCTCGGGGGGAAGACTCCTCACACTCTTCCACTGCTCCAGCTTGGAGTCCCACCCATGAAAGGCAGTCCTTCACAAACTTCTCCAAAGTGAGTCCTTCCCATGGGCTGTAGTTCTTCCTGAACTAGTGTGGATCCTTCCGCAGGCTGCGTTCCTTCAGGAACAGGCTGCTCCGGTGTGGTTCCTCCACAGGGTCACCGGTCCTACTGGCATGGACTCCTCTCTCCAGTGTCCTCCCAGGAGCCTGCTCCAGAGTGGGCTTCCCAGGGGGTCCCAGGCTCCTTTGGGCGTCCCCCTGCTCCAGGATGGGGTCCTCCATAGACTGCAGGTGGATATCTGGTCCCCCACAGACTGCAGATGGATCTCTGCTCCCCTGTGGACCTCTATCGTGGGTCTCCATGGGCTGCAGAGTCACATTCATGAGTAAGATGGGATGCAGAGGAATTTTTGCTCCAGTGCCTGGAGTACCTCCTCCTCCCCTTCCTTCTGCACTGACTCTGGGGTCTGCAGGGCTGTTGCTTTCACTTTCTCATTTCTCTCTTCTCTGCTTGCAGTTGCTCCTGAACAATAACTTTTTCACCTTTTTAAATATGTTGCCCTGCCTCCACTGTCACTGATGGGCTCGGCCTTGGCCAGTGACACTCTTGGAGCTGCTGGTGTTGGCTCCATCAGACATTAAGTAAACTTCTGGCAGCTTCTCACACAATCCACCCCTGTGACCCCCTGCTCCCAAACCCTTGTCATGCAAACCCAATATGATTGTTACCACTCCAGACTCACTTGTTAGACCTCACTGGAGAAGTTACTTCAGAGCATTAGCAGTGGTTTCTTTTCATTAACAGTCCTGTTAATTTGGGAGGCAATAAACAGCATTGTGTCTCACGTGTTAGAGAAGTTCTGGATGTTTTGAGATGCCCAACTCAGCCTTAACCTGTTGGTACTCCTGTGCCGCTGAGCAGTGCATGTCCACAGCTGGATCTATCCCTTCTTTTAAAGACTGTGCTAAGAGGGAACCCACCTGCCACGCCCAGGAGCTGCCAGAATGCTTCTTCATGCTGCTTTTCTCTTGTGTCATGGCATATATAAAATCAAGTAATTCTGAACCTTACCTGCCTTAGAGATTCTTTGTTTCAAGAATGCCCAGACTGACACGCGCTGCTGAGGTTTGACTCCAGAAAATCAATTCTGCCACCAGTGCAGTGCCCACATCCATTGCATGTGTACAGGGAGAGGAAGGTATATCTTGCATCCAGATGTACATTCTGCTTTAGCTGACATCTGTGATCCAGCAGACACGGCATATGCCTCTATTTCATTCAGCTCCCCTCAGCCCTTTAACAGTGTGAGTCCTAATTTCACTAAAAGTATGTCATTTCTTTAGTGTTTTGGGGATTTGAATCTAGGACAAGAGTATCAGCAGAGAGGAGCAGGTACAGATATTCAGCCTGTATATCTTATCAGATATTCAAGAATGCAGTAAGAAATGTCAGAGAGAGCTTTCTATGAAATATTTAATTAACAGCAACAGCTACAGAAATGAAAAACAACATCCAGGCAATTACAGTGTTCAATAAAGCAGCTCTCAGAGGATGGAGCAGCAACGGATTAGTGACTGACTGGCATTTAAATATGTTATCAACCAGTTAGGGAGACCAGAGTAAATTTGCTCCCCTGGGGATCAAGCCAGTAGAAGTATTATAACTATATTATTGTTTCTCAGGGCAATCAATTGAATTATATGGTGCAGTAGTCTGGGCCGCTTGGCTCTTACTCCAGCAGCTGGTTACGTGATTTGTTTCACAGAATCATGGAATGGGTGAGATTGAAAGGGACCACAGTGGGCTATCTGCTCCAAAATGGACATTCATTCCACTGGACATTAATCCAGTGCCCTGGGTGAGAGACCTCTGTCAGTTTGCAAACAGCATTTTCTTGTTTCAAATCAACAATGCATACATTTCACTTTTGGATTCTAAATGCAGTGTGCTGGGAACTCTGTAATTTATAAAAGAGGTGGAATATGATAATCTTTGGATGTTAAATTAGAGCACAATGAAGAATTTATGTTATCGTTACCTCCAGGGCCAAATATGTGCTGAGAGGGCATAACTAGTCTACCCCTGTAACACCTTCTTATGATCATGTAAAAGTGTGGATGGTTTCACTGATTGGGGGTTTTTGCTGTTATAGATTTTACATAGAACAAAACAAAAACAAAAAAAACAAACAAACAAAAGCTCTGGAATAAATAACTGTGCTTTTAGTATGATGGATAAGATAAAATTCCATGAACTGCAGCCATACTTCATTGTGAGCTAATGCATTCCCTTTTTACACATACAAGCAGACTTGATGATGCAAAACCCATTCTGTGATTAGGCTGTACAGGAGAGGCACAGTGTACCTGTGAGGGTACACAGGCACATCTGTAGGTGAAGTTCTGATTGCATCTGGTGGTTGAGTCCTTTGCTTCTCTCTGTAGAGTACAGGGATGCAAAGGAGCTTGTAGGGAGGTGGCAGTTTGCAAAGTTGGACCTAATAAATAGTATTTTGTATTGATTTATGTTTGCTGCTGACCAATTTGGCAAGAAAATTAAATGAAACAGCTTCCCTTCAATAAATAACTGGTCCAAACCTCACAGTTATGAGCCACAGGACAGCCAGACAAAGTGTTTTGGTAAGGATCTACATTTCTCTGATATTGTTCATTTGTTCTTTATAGCAGCAAGGTTCCTGGGATTGCCTGTGCAGCCAATATTGTAACAGGCTCTTTTTCATAAGGAGACACAGAACAGCAGAGAACAGCTTGTTGTTTTGTTTTTTTTTTTCTCCCACTGCATTCCTATATATTATTTCCCCCTTTCCTCTCAATTTCTCTTCCAAAATTAAGAGCAACCCTTAAGCTCTGAGGACACTGGGAGCCAGTGTAATGGTTCAAGACAGAGCAGCTACCAACAGTCACCACTATGACTGTGATTGATTTCCTTCACTGTAAGTGCCTGTTATTGATGGTTGGAAGTGAGGAAGAGTCCTGGATAAGTCAACCTGTTGAAAAGCCAGGTGTCTAGAAGTCCCCTGGAATAACTAAACCATTTTCCATTAACGGCAGGCTTCTTCATGGTAGAAGAAAAACTGCTATTAAAACACACAGGAGGCCAAGTACCTTCAATACAGTTAAAATTATTAATTTAAAGATTGTGAACTTCAGAACAATACAGTCATCAAAACAATACACCAACATGAGCACATTTATGTTCATGACCAGACAGGAAGACAATTAACACACAAGCACATTGTGCTACTAAAGCCCACCTCGAATGCTGAGTGGTATAAATCACAAGTGTCCCTGATGCAGTGCTGATTACATCCAAGGAAGGTAAATTGGGTGGGATGGTCTCATCTACCTGGCAGGAGAGGCACTAAAGCTCATCCTGTTGCTCACTGCTGATCAGCTCTTTGTGAAGAATCAAGAGGTGTCCTGTATTGCCTTATCTTGCAGATGCCAAGATATAAAATCTGTCACTGATAAGAAATCCTTCACTAAAAATGCCACATTTGTACCTGAGAAATGGCCAGTGAGGAAAAAAATGGGACCAGCTGCCCTGAGATGTTGCTGCTGGAATGAAATTTGGGATGAGGTGCAGACTGAAGAAAATGCATTGTTCATCTCGGTTCCCTTTGCACTAAGTGCTGAGGTGTTTTGAGGGTTCCCCAGCACCCCTCAGCAGTCTCTGGTAATTCCGTATCACAGCAAGGAGAGAAAGGCAGTTCCCAGTCAGGTGAGAAACTCATGGAAAAACTGTTTCTACCCCACTTAGTCTGCACAGTCCCCATGGCAGTATATAGGGACAGTGTGGGTCCACTCTTGTGTCTTACAAAAACCTTGGAGAAAACTTGTCATGATGGAACAAATTCTTGCTGTGGAAGTCATGAAGTGACCCTCTAAAGTTAAATATTGAGGGTCAAGTTGCTTGTAGCTCATGTAATTTTCCCCATTACCCCTGTAATGCTGGGAAGTGAAAAGAACAAGCAGAACAAGTACAAGTAAGATGTTCTGAATAACAGAAGTCTGAAGTTAATTAATGCTCAGAAAGTGGTTTGAAGATGAAAAGCACTGCTGCTAAGTGTTATTAATGGTGGAGTAACCCTGTTGTTAATTATAAATAACAATAATGCTACAGAGCAGGCTACATGCAAAGATCTCAAAATGCTTTTGAAATATGAATCACTGATTTATTCTGATATTCGAAGTGGGAAGAATGAGCCGTGGAGGCATGTAACAACTTGTTCCATTACAGTATTAAATACAGAAGAAGAAGAGTCCAAGGCTGCAACCCAGATCTCAGAGTTGCATTTTACAGGTGTAACACCCCTGGGCTGTTCCTGAGCTGTGCAACACTGGGCAGCACAGTCCAACCTCTGACTTCCCTGCAGTTACCCAGGGGTGTCTGACTGTGCAGAGTATCACCCATGAACTGAAAAGATCTGTATGTCTGATTTATCTTCTCTGATATTAGGAAGTGCAAGGAATCCTGGCAAGGAGTCTGAAGCTACATAAAACAGAGTTATCCAGCTCCGATGCTGTAATTCCCCTGAAAGCATCCCTGGGATTCCAGTCTTGCAGTCCACATAAACGTGAAGACATTCAGTATTGCTCCTCCCTGCCACTGCTTTGTTTCAGCACGGAGTGATATTGGGCTGATCTCTCACACAGAGGTTTCCCAACTCAGAGCCTGTCACTTATTCCTAGAATTCTGAAAAATGAAGTCTGCAAATGAAGTGACTCAATCAATGTTGAGCAAACAGTGGCTGAATTTCAATCAGAGGCGCCCAGCACACCCAAAGACCCTCTTAGTTTTAGGGAATAACAGTGTGAAAGTAAAATGAAAAGAACCAGCTCCTGGCATGAAAAGAGCATCTCATGTGGGCCTTGCACTCTCTCATTCTCGTGGTTAATAGAGTTCGCTGTTGTATTAGTTTGGCTCTCATCAGCCCCTTTTTAAATGGGGTTTTTAGTTCTCCAACTAATCTTTTCCTGTGAAGGAGGGTTCATTTGTATGCTGTTATTGTCATTAACAGTGTAATCTTCAGTCGTAATGTTAGTGTGTCTATTCTGTGCTTCCTTAGGGTAGCTGTGAAGTACTTCTCCACTAACCCATGAGTGCCTCTGTTTTCACATCTTACTAAGGACTATTGTGTATTGTGATCATCTGCTAATAGAGGAGATTAGCTGAATCACAGCAGTCTCCAAGCAAGAGATATGACACTTTTTTTTTTTTTTCTTTTTCTTTTTCCTCTTCAGTTGATGTTATATGCTTGTCTTTTTATACTGGCAATAATCACTTTGTGTTGTGCTTTTATTATTGCTATTTCTGTTCCAAGACTTTGAACTTCAGAGTCCTAAAGCGCTTCCTTGTTTCATCTTCATGGCCATTCAGAGTGTTTAATGGGCTTACAAGCAATCAAGACTTCCATCTTCCTTGAATGGAGCTTTTGTTGGAGTCAATCTGCTTGCACAACTGGGATCACAGGTGTATGCAACCTTTCAAGCAGTGGTTCTTGTATTCCAGACCAAATTTACCCAGATGTTATTTCGAGAGCAATCAGAATTATTAACGTATAGTTCAGCGAAATGTTGACAGAATACAAAGCATAAAACACCTTGCGCTGAAACTCCAAACCCAATTAAATGGGCTAATTCACCTACTGCGTAATTGGCTGGAAGCCATATGAGTAATTACGCCACTGACATCTTCCAAAATTATATTCTTAATTGTTACATTTATTTGCATCACAATGAAATACCCACATCTCAGCTCAGCACACTCAGCTCCTCTTGCAGCACCAGCCTCACCGGTGGAAGGGACGAGGCAGTTTTGCATTTCACAGGGTTGCCTTCCTGAAAACGTCGATTGGCAAAGCAGCAAAGCAGGGCCTCTGGGAGCTGGGGCAGGAAAATGCAGACTTGGTCTGTTTATTCCTGAACATATGTAGCTTGTTACTGTGGTACGTGGTGGCTTTTATTGTAGCACGCTGCGGAGACGCCTCTCTTTTCTTTTTTCCCCTCTCTGTTATTGTTCACTAAAATGCACAAACGTGGCAGGGCGATGCGATATTGGTTATGCTTGCAAGCTGCAATATAATATCACACTCCAGAGATGCAGTGTTTCTATTTGCTATCATAAATTTATTTCGTATTTTCTTTCCTTCATAAAATATCCCCCTACTTCTTTATACAAATAATGTCATTCCAAGGAAAATGTATGCAGAACCACTTTACAGAAACCCTCTATAAGCACTGTTTGGTCTTGCTGTGTAGATCTACTCTCTAATTGCTTTGAATTTACTTTATTGCAAGGCTGGGGATTGCTTTGAAGTGATTATGAAAGAATAAGCAGGCTTCTGCAAAGGGAATTTAGGAAAGAAAAAGCTTTTAAGAAATCCTATTTTGAAGTTCCAGTTCCAGTGGGTCCCTGGTTACTGAAATGTAATGCCAACACATTCCCTTCCCTTCATTCTCTCTAACGGCAAACTCTTCATCATTAATAAGACTTACACTGGCATGAAAATTGTTTCTTGAGATCATTTTCCAGCCGTGTCATTTCGTTGTAGGGGCCCACAATATTACTGTATTTATGGCTTTCTGAAAGCCCTTTATATGCATTCAAGAATATTTTCATCCCTCTCACAAGAGCTTTACCCAATTCTAACCCTCTTCCAGAACACAATAGACACATGATGGGTTTGCTGGCTGCGTGGTATCTTCTTTCTGGAGTACACGGCTTAGGTACAAAGTTCATCCAAGTGCCTGAACAAAAGAAAGGGAATGTTGAAAATAAGGACTTAGATGGAGCAGGTTAATGTTATTCAAAAAAAGAAAAAAAGAAAACGGAGTAATAAAGAAAGGAAGTGAAGATTTGGGCTAGAATTTGTTATATTTATGAACAGTCCAGAGATCCATGTAAATGATGCAAAGTCCAATGACTTTGTAGGAAAGAAAAAGGAGGGAGGGGTGTTGTATTTCTCAATGTATAATTGGTTAGAGATTTATATAAAAACCCCAACCCATATCTATCCCAGCATGAACATTTGGGGATGACAAAGAAGGAAGGAAAATCAGACCCATGTTGTTTTCTTCAGGCCTTAGGAACAGCGTGATTCCCAGCCAGCATTCCCTGTTAGAAACTCTCTGCTGCAGTCATTTATGAATTGCTTATTTATCACCAAACTCAGAATTTCCATCCATGCATAGAAGACATGTTGGTATTCTGATGCAAAACTAATAACATCTGCTCTTAATTAAACATTAATGGTAACAAATGGCAGCCTATCAGGTTTTTATCCCCTGTCAATCTGAACATCTTCTGGAAGGCAGATTTCTTACTCTGCCTCGCTTAGTGCCCCCTGAACCCCAGTGATCACAAAAGCTTCGCCACGACAGGCCTGCTCAGGACTGTCTGGTTCAGATGTGGGTGCTGGGCACTCAGAAAATAAGTCACCCACATTATTTCCAGGAATCAGGCAGCACAGAGATAAACCTGCTGGCTCGTGGTGCCTCACACAGGACTCAAGCTGAGGAAGGTGTGCTCAGGGATGTGCTTGGATGTAACTGATTGATGCTTATTTGGGTCTCCCATGTTGAAGTTGAAATTAATAATGCTCAGCTTTAGATTATTTTTTGTAAAATGCATGTTTGGGAAACATGTATTAGTGAAAAAATAGGTCTGCTAGTTAAAAAGGAGCAGGCATGGCTGACAGTCCCACAAGAGATAACTAAAACGAATAAAGCTGCGGGCACAGAAGGAAGTGAAGAATTTTTGTAGTACATAAGCATTAAATTTGTGATAAGTCATAGTTTCTCTGGGAAAAATGTGTTCCTATTCAGGCAGTCTATGGAAAAGTTGAAATGTGTTGTAAGTGGTTTATAAGCTGCACAGCAGCTCCTGCCACGGTGGGTGAAATTCGGCTGCTCTGGCACCGTTCGGGGCTGTTGCCTCCCGGGTGAACTCTCCTTGACTGGTTCTCTATCGATTTTTTCCCTGCACAAAGACCAGGCACCTTTTCCCCTTTTCATTTTCAGTCTGTCTCCACAAAAGTCAATCAAATAGTC
>JAYRBT010000005.1:3887096-3939391 GCA_036023395.1 Myiotriccus ornatus
TTGTAGCAAGCGTGGGTAGAGCCCAAGCGTGGGTAGAGCCCTCCTAGAATCTTCGTTCGCGAAGCCTAGCCATGATGTTTTCCCTGCACAAAGACCAGGCACCTTTTCCCCTTTTCATTTTCAGTCTGTCTCCACAAAAGTCAATCAAATAGTCTTACCTATAACTCACTTCGAACACTAACTTCAAAACCACCAGTTCAAAGAATTTCGGTTTATTTGCTGGTTTTGCAGCACTTACAGCCTAAATAATTAGCTAATACTTTTTAAATATGTGTTTTAAAGATTATGGTTTAAATCCCCAAACTGTGTCATCATTTGGAAACAAGTCTCCTTAAAATTGCAGAGCCAGCAAAAAGCACAGGAAAGCTCCAGATGGTCCAGTAGTCTGTGGTTTATTTACAGTAAACCGGATCCTTCCCCTCAGCCTTTGATCTCAGAAAAGACAGGCGGTTTGCAAAAGGAGAGGGGCTTTCTGTGAGCTCCGTGAGGTGTCTGAGTTCTTTTACCAACCCACAAGTGAAAAAGCCAATTCTGGTGCCCTAAAACCAGCTGGGAAAGTCCAAGGAGTGCTGAGCTCTCGCCCACACAGGTGCCTCTGCCAAGGGCAGAGCTGCTGGGGGGTGTTGGTAAGATACCTCTGAATTATTTCCCCCCCCCCCCTTGATTGTTTGTTTTGAGGATCTTGACAACAGCGTGTTATTATTTTACGATCTGTGACTTTGAAGGTAGAACTACAAAAGAGATTTGACTGAAATATTTGGGGTATTTGTAACGCTCACATCTCTACTGTGGCTCAGCTCTGCTTTCTTATCACTCACAAAGAGTCACAGTTTTCATCCATCAGATGTTGCCCTAAATCAGAAGAAAGCCCTGTTGTCCATCTCTGCTGAGATCTATAGAGAACATCTTTTTGGGTCTCCCAGTACATTTTTTGTCAACTGTGTTTTCCTTGTGTGCTTGTTTGTGCTCCAGCTGGGCCTTCTGTGCCTTGTACAGAGAAGCAAACCCTGCCAGCACATTACATTATTTATAAGGCAGAGATGCTATCAGATCTCACTCAGGTTGGAAGAGGCTCCGCTTTCAAATAATTATAGAATTTACATTTATGTATTGCCTCTCGGGGAGACCCTGGAGCACTGTGTGAAGTGTCAGTGTGGAGCTGGGGTTGTGAGTTTGCTGCTGAATGGAAATAAAGCTGGTTGGAGGGGGATAGGGGAGTGAATCCCACATTGGTGTCCAGCTGCCAGACAGTGTGAGGAGAGTTTAGGTAGAAGATGCAACTGTCTAAAGTGGAACTTGAGTAAGAGACCAGACCTGGAAAGAGTGCTGGTCTCTCTTTCCAGTGTGGACGGGGGCCTGGTTTTATTTTTCATCTAAAATAGTTAATAATTGCTGTGTAGTTCCTTATGCAAAGGTAACGGGGGCTTCAGCCCAGCCTACAAGGCAGTGATGTGGTTTTGACAGAGAGCAGGGCTGGATGTGGCATGAGGTGAATTCAGGGGGGCACCCACAAGTTAGTCACAGCCGCTCACGGCTGGGCTGTTTCACATCCCGTCTATTAATGGAGTTTTCCAGTTTTAGCCATGACTTGGCATGTTTCTGGCTTCTCAGCAGGGACAGGCACAAACTGCAGCTTCCTCCAAAGTTCATTTTATCAGAATGTTTGTAACATATGCCTGTCTCCAGGAACGTGTTTGTTGGAAGGAGGGTGTTCTGGAAGGATGCAAAATATCCATATTTTAAGCACAAAGCCTAGTGAAGAACTTAATTTTAGTGCATTTGCAAGTGGAAGAAGAGCTCTACTTGTTCTTGCCTTGGCACAATGCAACACATCAGTTAAGCAGTTTGGAAAAGTAGATTAACTTGGTGGAGAAGTCCCAAGTCACACCCTTTGTTCTTTGGAAAAATCAATTTTATAGAGGAAGCTTTAAAATAAAAAAAAAAAAAGGAGAGGGAGAAAGGCCCAGGAATACCAGGACTGGAATGTCAAGACAGCTCTGATTTGAAATAAACTGGATTCTTTCTGTAAAGGCTGTTTCACTGGTCTGCTCCAGTGCTGCCACAGTTCTCTTGGGATATCTGAGCAGGGGTGTCTTCACCTGATGTAGTCAAAATCCATTTGGGTTCTATTTGTTGAAGACTCATATTGTGGCTAATATAGAAGGTCTTGATTTAAGATCATGAGAGACCTGTGTGTTTGGTTCAGCACAAACAAACAGGAGGAACAGTTTGAGGAGATAACAGAGTCTGAGGCTTCAGGCTGAGAAGATGCAGTTTTTAAAGCAGGCTGAATAAGCCATGATATTTTTGTTGGTAATTTCTGGTCAGATTTATAACTAGTTCCTTCTAAAAGCATACAGAACTTCTAAATACTGGAAATTAATATTGTACTGATGGACCTGCTTGAACAAACATACTAAAAAATGTGCTCTCTGTCACGGCAAGATGAAAAAGCAGATGGCAGTCGGAAGCTGAGCAGCATACAGAAGTTTGAAATTTTAAATTAAATCAATTTGAAGCTTTGTTTGTGCCTAAGGCAAGCTTTCCCCTCAGATGAAGGAGAGTGGCTAGCTGAACTCTTTTACATGGGCTCTGGTTTGGAAAAGGCTGCTGGAAGATTTGAAATCCTCTATGATTTACACCACTGTATTAGCCTGGGTTAACAGTGGAGTAGAAATACCACATTTGGGTTGGTTCCGCAAGCGAAGCCTTTCCAAAATTGTAAACCCCTGTAATGAGATGGGTACAGAAGAGGGGCTTCTGCTTTTCCACAGCGTGCCATAAATATTCAGATTGTGTCGTATGTTTCCTGTGCTCTAAGGAGATGTAAAAAGATGACTGTAGTAAGAAAGAATCCTGAAGCAGACGTATGCGCCGTGTTGTTCTGCTACAGTAAATCGACTTGTGCCTTGATTTAAACATCATGAACTGTTTTGACTTTCCTCTGAGCTCACAGGAGATTGTGGAGCAAAGCAGGGAAGCTGCTCTCTGGGCAAAATTTTGTTCTCTCGTAGAGTAAGATGGGATAGGCTGGACCCTGAGGTTCTTATTTTTACTTACTCAGTACTCTCCTAGATTTTAATGAGAGCTTCACCTGAATAAAAACTACATTTTTTTTCCCAGGCCTGTAAAAGATTGCTGTCTCCTGCAGAATCAGTTATAAGCCTTTTTCTGCTGTCTTCTAGCTTTTTGATAATTGTGCCTTCTGTAGCTAACCAGCTTCATGTGGGGACCCTTGGAGCAGGTCTTGGGCAAGTGCT
Organism: Myiotriccus ornatus; assembly: GCA_036023395.1. NCBI lineage: Eukaryota > Metazoa > Chordata > Aves > Passeriformes > Tyrannidae > Myiotriccus > Myiotriccus ornatus. The sequence continues at coordinate 3,890,357 of JAYRBT010000005.1, forward strand.
TCTTGGCCACCAATTGCTGCATTAGTTCAGTGGTGAAAAGTTTATTTCTGCTCCGTCATTGTTTGTCCTCCCCTTTTTGAAAACCATCCCCATTAATTGCAGCTGTACTCGTGTGTTGCTTTACAAACCTGCTGCTGATAGTTTGTGTGATTCCTACCCTGATCAGCAGTGTTAAAAGCACATTCCCAGAGATTTTGTTAGCCCCTGAACTCTCAGACCTGCTCCGAGGCCGTGGCTGTGCAGCTGGTTTTGAGAGGATACATAATGCACAGAAGGGAAATACTCATTTCAGCAAAACACAAGAAGTCAAGAGACATTAAAAGGAAATCAGTTTAATGACTTCTAATTTTGCAGAGAGAAAAAAAAATAGCAGGATTCTCAAATGATGGCTGACTTCTCAGCCAGCCTTTTAAATCCATGAGCCAGTCTGTTCCTGGCTCCTCTATTAGGGAGGCTGGTCTGCCACTCATCCATTTGGTCAGGATGAGTGGTTGGTGCTGCAATAAGTGTTCTCCTGAAATCCACTATCAGTATAAACTGTCCAGGAATGTAGGTGAAATCACTAAAAAAGTGGGAACCTCAACTCTACTGAAATACCAGCCCTAATTACTGCAGTTCTGCTGAGCAGAGGTATAAAAGGAGAAGAGTGTAACACCCAAGCTACTGCTGCAGTAGACTGTGGGACAGGTCAGGTGGAAAATCAGGGTGACTCTGGGATGAAGAGAAGTGTGAGGTGTCCAAAGGAAGGATCACCATCAGGCACCCAGGTTAGACAAGGTGCTTTGCCTCTTGAGTAAGGAGTCTGTGGCCTTGCTGTGGCTGCAGATGGAGCCCGTGCTGACCTCAGCGTTGTGTCACTGAACATTTGCTGCACAGGGCTTAGAAAGGGAGATGGGTGGGTTACAGGCTTAATTTGACTTTTCCCCAAATTTTTCCTCTGTGTTACCAAACACACCAGGTTTTGCAACAAGTTTGTGCACAGAAGTGCTGGAGCCTGCAGCTCTGTGAGCGAGGTTGTGGTATTCCCCCTGCACAGGAGTGGAGTTGGGATGACAGTGCTGGGTTGGGTGATTCCTGAGCTCTGTTGGGACTCAGCAGGTTCCTGGTGGGTTCATTCCCCACTGTGGAGCTGTGGCAACACCACACCATGACCCTGGGGCTGTGCACAGCCTGTGGTCCTTGACAGCCACACAGCTGCCTCCTCCAGCGCTGGGTTTGGTGGTCTCTGATCTACACTGCACACCCCATTAACATTTTTCTGGTGCTTAACCACTCGATGTTGTTCTTGATGAGCAGCTTCCTTTGCGTCCTGTGGGCCGGAGTGCACGGAATGAGGAGCACTGGGCCCGGTGCTCGCTGTCACTGGTGTATTCAGGACATGCTTCCCTGAGCACTGATTATTATCCTGCCTAATCCCAGGACTCCACTGTAGCGAAGCACTTGGCATCACTGCCAGCTGCACTAACTACCAACCAGCTGGCTAAGGACAGGGAAAGGGAGCTGAGAGAGGGAGAGAGACCACACGAGTAAAAAGGGATAATTTAGACCCAAGCACATTCTTTTTGACAGTCCAGCTTCAGGGAGATCAGTATAGCTTTTTAGTAATATTAAACAAATACAGCTCATGGACAAAGCAGTGGCTGGGTTTGCCTTTCCCTTCATAGATAAATTCCAGTGACTCCATTTGGCTTTAACAGTGTTACTCTTTTTGAGAGCTTTTTATAGAAATGACAATTAATAATGAGCAGAGGAAGAAAATTGTCCTCTTGCTATTTTATTCTACTCTCCTACTTTCTGTCAATATGCTTTGCAGTTGGAAGAGCTGCTGCACACTGATGTGTGCAACAGGCGCCCTTCAGCTGTGGGGAACCCCGAGCTGTCGGAGAACTGGGAAGGCCCTGCTGCTCTTTTGGGAATTTCTTCTGCTGTTCCAGCTTTTTGGTCAATGTCACCATATTTTCCTTCTGTAGTCCCATATTATTTTTTAAAATCTTCTTGCCTGGAAACTATGGAAGGAAGAGGCTGGACAAAACTGTCTTGTTTTCAATGCTGGGCATCCAGATGAGGGTTTGGACTGAGTGGCATGTCCTGAACTACTGGGATTTAATCTTGCACAGAGCATTCTAACCTTAAAGTCTGAGGATGAAGCAGATATATGGGATGTGGAGTTCAATTCACTTAAAATGGACATAAAGTCGTAGACACCTGAGCCAGTGTTCTGGGTCTGCCTTCTAGTATAAGCTGGGAAGTTTATAAGAAAACTGGGGTATCCTCTCAGATATCACTGTCCAGATACATAGACATGGACTTTTCTTGGCTTCTTTTCTTTCTGAGCTTCTCTCCTTTCTCTGATAGACCACCACTAGGTTCCTATCCAGCTGGGAGGCCTCACTGTAGTCCAGCAGAGCAGTACCTGGGTATCAGCTGTGAGTGTACGAAGTGAATTCCAGGGGGAAGGAGACTGGCTGATGTAAAATTACCCCTTGGGCTGTATATCTCACCTCAGCTGAAGATCTATATCATTTTATAGTGGCTTTGGCTTCTCCAAAGGCTCTTACACCCATCTTGGATTTAGGTCTATCTGCAGATCTTTGATTTAGGTATATCTTGAATGAAGAAAGAAAGAAAGAATCAGAAATTAGCTCTGTCTTTAAGCTGGATGTTGCATCGTTGTGTTTGTGTGATGAATTAACCTGGCTAATGTAGCTTCACTGCAATGCTGTCTCACAGCCTTTATAGGTACAAACACACTCAGAAATGTAGCAGCCAACTGCATAAATCTTCAGATGTGTTTGCATCTGGCTACCCTTGGATATCCAGATCTAATTATCTTCAGATAATTGAAAATAATACATCAATACACTGCAATATGAATAAAAAGGACAGGGGTTTGGGAAGCCTTAAACCCATCTATTGTGTCGTGAAAGATGCACGTACTGTGTGCTCATGTGTGAGCTGGGCAAGCTCTGCGTCCCTGGGGAATGGTGTATCAAGTTTCCCGTAGAACAGCTCCCCTGCCCCAAAAATGGTAGCTATGTCTTCTTTCTTTTGTGTGTCAGGAATATGTGATTTTGTTGTCAGCACATTTTTTGTAATGAAAAGCAAATGGTATCCAATATGTCTTGGAGAAAACGTGCAAACAACAGCAAAATTATATGTTGTTAAAAAAAAGATCTGTAACTTGTTTGCTGTCAATACAGCTCTTAATGACAGGGTACAAGGGAAATGCACCCAGAGATCACTGCCTGTGTGCAGTGATACATCTGGGACTGCAATCTATATGCATGTTTAAAAACTGTACCGTGAAAAATTAAGTTGCAAATATTGGATCTTCATCTGCAACATTTCACAGAGTCAAAGAGTGTATGTGGACTTGATCGCTAAGGACTCAGGTCTGTAAAAGATGGGCATATTGAGAATCCTCAGCTGGTGTCTTCAAGAGAGAAGCCACAGACAGTCCTCTGAATTACTGCTCTGCAATTTGCTGTAATTTTAAATTCAGACATGGAGGGGAATGTCCTAAATCACAAGTCTGAACAGGAAAAAGTCAAACCAGAAAAATTGGTATGTTACTCTGTGTGTCTGTGTGTGTAGAATAGGTGCAGGAAGAGCCTTCCCTGTTTTTTTGCAGTATTCCACTAACTTTGTCCAAACAAGTAGCCACTGTATAGAATTTCTCCTCAGTTTGGAGTTGGTTTTAAGTGCCCATGTTATTCAATGTAACTTGGAAAATGGATTTTGTTTCAAAAGCAGTCTCACTCTATGAAAGATTATGAATGCTTTCTATTCCTGTTGCCAGTAGAATTGATTGTTCTTGCTTTGAAATCAGCTGGAAAACATCTGGAGGGTAATCTCAGTGTATTTGAAACCCACAGCAACACTCCCATTGACTTCACAAATGTCCAATTCTTCACAAATATGAAAAATTACTTGCATCCAGTGTACATATTTTACATGGAGATCTAGTCATGCTAAACCTTGCTCATGCAGTGAATTTTTACAAGGAGTAAATAAAAAAGGGAATGAATACTTGAATGGAAACTCACGGACCTTGATTGAATGACTGTCCATAAATATTTGATGCCAATATTTGTCCTTCTCTTGCAGAGCCTCTTAAAGAGTTTTTCCTGTGATCTTTACTTGACTCTTCTGTTCTCCTCTTTTCTCCCCATCTGTTGATCTCTGTTCCAGGTGTGAAAATGTAAGTTTCAAAAGTGGAGCTTCCCTTAAAAATGGTGATAGTTAAAAAAAAAAAAATCAAGAATCTGTAGTCTGTTCATAGGAGTATGTTTTCAATAAAAAGCTATTAAATTCTGCATCTACACTCCACAGCCTTGTGTACGTGATACCAGTACTTCTCAGTAAAGCCAAGTTTCCAATAATTACCCCCAAAACTGTCCCCGTCTCACACACATCTACAAGTTCCTTGAGGTTTTATTGATTCCCTGTTTATAGAAACATTGGGGGTGTGAAGATTTTTCTTCTCATCCCTGCTGGAAGCCAAGACATCACTCCCAGGATAAATTCTGCTTGGAGGGTCCAGTCCAGCTCATCCCACATTCACTTGGGGCATCTGCGGCTTTCCAAGGCTCTGTTTGTGACCTCTGTTTCTGATGGTGCCTCACAGCTCCCATTAAGCTAAAAGATGCACACCTAACGGCATGTACCCTCGAATTAGCAGGATGCAAGAGGGAATTTGGATGCAGAGTGTTTTTTTAAGGTTTTTTAACTTGGTGTAGTTATCTAAATAGCTTTTGGCATCAAAGGTTTGTTGTTGCACATATTTTTGGGGAAGTCAGGGCTTTTTGGTGAGAGCAGCTCACATGAAATGTTGAAGTGTTTAATGTTTTTAGCAGAATGTTGTTACAGTTGGTGGCCTTCCCAGTCAAGAGTGACATTAACGAGGGAACTGGTCTTAAGGGTGCGTGCCACTTCCCAGTGAACTGAGTGACATCCATGCACACACTAATTTGAAATGTACAAATGCAAAAATGTGAAAATTAATTCAGAATATCTTTGTGATCATTTCCGAATAATTAAAAACTCTGTCATAGGTTCTTTCATTTCTTGATTCCACCCCTATGACCACTTTCTTTTCCATGGTAAATTGTAGAGCGACCTTAATCTGTGGTACTGAAAGAATAGACTTTTAAATCAAAATAAGCGTAAGGCAAAAAAAAAAAAAGGAGCATATTAATTGCTCCTTCTTCCTACACAGTTTTTTTCCTTCTCTTTCCTTCAGGCATTCCTTGCATAAAAATATCCATTCACCAACTGTTCACCAACTGTTCCTCTGCTCATTGCCCTACCTTAGATTTCATTTTAAGACACAAGTGAATATTTGCTCTTCAGCCTCACTGTCTTTGAAGTTTTCTGCAGGTTTTTAAAGGTAGCAATTTGAGGATACACCGAACAGCGACAGTGAGTTAATGAGCATTTTCTGGAAGGGGCTGAGGTGTTGTTAAACTTAGGCTTTTATGAAACTCTTACTAGAAACATCACACCGATTAACCAAAGTGCCGGCAGCGCGTTCCTCACCTCAGCATCTCTCAGTGGCTTAATTTCTCTCACTCCTATCCTTCAGCTTTTGGCACTTTGCAGCCACATCCTTCATCATCATAAGATCAAGTGGTGACTTTGCAGACTTGGGATTGGATTTTGGGAGGGGAGGGCGGGTGAGATAGGAGGAGAGGAGACCCTACTTTGACACTGTCACGGTGTCATATTCATCTCGTGTTTTTCAGTGTGTTTCTTTTGTCACAGCAGAATGGTTTGGGTTGGAAGGGACCTTAAAGATCATCTCCTTCCAACTCACTGCCATGGGCAGGGATGCCACAATCTAGATCAGGTTGCTCAGCGCTCCATCCAACCTTGTCAGTGGTGAAGAGACACAAGAGGAGATTTGTGGTTTTTCTGTGGGGCTCTGGCTGTGTCTGGGTCTCTGGGGCTGTGCTGGAACTGTAGCAGTGGTCATGGCAGGCAGCACATCCACTTCATCTGCTTGAGGCAGGATTGGGACAGGACACAAGGCAGTGACTAGAGGTAGAAGGCAGGAGCTTGCAGTGGGAAGAAACTCCAAATCCCACCCTGTGCCCCATTCTGTATATCCTGGTTTCCCGATAGATATTTACATTGTTTTCCCCTTCAGAAATAGAGAAGCAGATTGAAAACTCAGAGTGTATCTATAACCATTAAAGTAGATGTTCAGCCTCTAACAATGAACTCCTGCAACTACCTACTAAATTATGCACAAACACACCGATTCCTTGAAGGCTGTGGACAAGTGTAATAAATATCCTCTGTTACCAGCCAGGGGGGTTGACTCTGTAGTTTCTTTTCTCATTTCCACATGGTGGGCCAGGTGGTCTCTCCTGGAAGGTAGCTGAGATGAACAAGGCACTAGGGAGGCAGAATTAGTTATGTTTTCAGAGCTTTCTATTAAACTTCTAGGGAAAATAGTTATCAAAGTGAAATACACTGTACATAAACCCGTTCTTTTTCCTAGGAGTGGGATTGGAGTCCTAGCCTGGAGAACTATGAAGCCATGGAAAATGTTAGAGCTGTGCTTGGAAAAGGAGAGGAAGAAGAGCATATGCTGATTGAACTGCCTGCTGCATCATTCCTGGTTTTTCCGCTCTTTCATTTTTAGGGGCTCTATCATCATTTAGATGCCTGTGACAACTTGTCTTCTAATAACAATATAGGCACAGGAATTGAGTGAGACCTAAGGTCCATTTATTCCAGTATCTTGTATCTGACAATATTCATTACAGTCTTTTGGGGGAAAAAGTCTAAGAGCCATGCAGGAGGGAGATATGGAATAATGTGATTCCCTGTGTGGTCTCTTTGGATCTATAGTACTTAGAGGCTGACCTAACCCCTGAGGCACAGGGCTTTTTTTGCTGTCATTAATTATGACAGTGCTGGACATAAGGGTGGACATGTTTGTTCTTTCTGTGGGTTTTCTCCTCTTTCCATCCCTGGAGACACGTGATCTTGTATCGTTTGTCTGAGCAGAGCAGGATGTGCTCCTGACAAACCAGTGAATTACAATGAAGGGACACTGCAAAAGGACTGAAGTGCCCTCTGCTCATTATTCTTTATGCCTGGTTATAAATGACCCAGGTTTTATGATGGAGCCCAGGAGAACTTGCAGAGCAGGTATTTGAATATTTTGTTGTGTCTTTTAGCTCTGTGGATTAGTTTGGCCCATTTCAATATATTTCCTTATCTCTCTAATGTTGGGGCTTTTATAGAGCCCCTCAAAGGAACATTAATATGCTGCACACAGAGATTATTTTATGTGAAGAATGAAATCCCTTGCACCTCTACTTTTCCATCCATTGTTTTTAAAGCCACGATATACAGTGGTAATTTTGGAAAGCTCTTAAAAGAATAGGTGGGATTTGCTCATAAATCAGCTGTGCTTTGATCTGTCTGTTTGGTCCTTAAGACTCTCTAAAAGGTGATAATATTTCCATAGTTTTCATTTTCCCCAGCATTCCACTTTCACAAATGGCATAGGTGTGTAAGAATCCTTAGGGGTTTTTAGGTTCAGTTGCTCTTCCAGTGTTTGCTTTCACCTTTTAAGTAACAATGCTGACGTTTTGGCCACATTCTCTGCCAGTGACTTACTACAGTCACTTATGTCCTCCATGCTAAAGTGTGTAAGTGGGAAATGCAGACTCTGTAATGAAATGCGGAAAATATTGCTGTAATATTTGAGATGCTTCAATTTGGAGAACAAGCAGACAGGGTATGGAATTTTGGTTTTATTTATTGTGTTGCTCTTTTTGCTTGTGCTGTGAGTCTGTAACAATATACTGTACTGTGCCACTTTGATTTAGAAGAAGCTTTACTTCAGGAATGTAATTGCCCTTTCATTACCATTAGTTCATTCCCAGCACGTGGGGAACTGTTCCCATATTTTTTCCTTTGTCCTTGTTCGTTCTTTCTTATGTGACATTCTCTCCACTCGTATGATCTCTGACCCTAGTGATGCACAAGTCGCTTCTGAGTCAAACTACAGATGAACCCTGCTCACAACAGCTGCAAAAAATATTACTTGCTTCAGGAGCTGTTTGATGCCCAACTCCCCAGGGAAAGACGTTTGTTTTTCAAAACAAGAAAAAACCTTGCTGCGAACAAAAGAGATAAAATATTAAGTATCATTTTACCACTGACAAAGAATAAAAATAATTTAAGTCTCTACATGAATGACTTTAGCAGAGCACAGATTATTTTCAGGTGGAGTGTGCACTCTGCAATTCAAAACACAGCTGAACATTCAGACTCTTTTTTTTTTCTTCATCATTTCAAAATGCATCGAATATTTTTTTTTTTTAACCAAGAAACATGCGTAACAGTACATTTTCTAAGGCTGTTGTTAGCTTCTAATGGCGAGTCAGTTTGTCCTTTATCAGAATAGCAACACATGGCTGAACTAACATAAACTCCTTCAACTGTCTTGGGCACGTGGTCAGGCTGCGAGCGTTTGTGTTGAATTGCAGGGAGGTGATAAGGATGCAGCCACCGTTTCATCCAGGTTTCCATTACGGAGCTGGATTTCAGCAACATCCCTCTCCGCCTGCACTATTCCCTTGTAACCTAAAAGTTAAAAAAAATAAATTCATATTTCAACTCTGGCTGGCTGGATCCTTGCTGGCAAGGAGCCTCCTTACAGATAACCTCAGCAAACCCAAGCGGGTTCTTTGGAGATAAAAGCTTCCACACTGGTGCTTTAATTGGTACTTTTCACATGTTATTTCATGTTTCTATTCCCCTTCTTGCAGCCCATCCAGTTACTGAGTTATATCACGTATGGCTCACAAGCCGATGATGGGTCCTGCCATTCCAATGGCGTCTTCCAGGTCTAGACGCAGACACAGTGCGAACATCCCCCCAGGGAACGTAAGATGCTCCCGATTTATCACGGAGCTCCGGGATGCCATCTGCAGTTCCCAACACTCCTTGCCCTTTCAGGGCAGCCACACTTCCCAGCATGGAAAGTTAATCATATGTGTCTCAAACTTTTCTTTCCCAAGTCAGGAATTCATCGCCGTGGCCCACAGGGTTCAGCATTTTGGCTCAGAGCTCCTTTGATAAATTAGTTACGGACTTTCTTTGGTAGTTGTTTGAAAACTAAGGAAGTTTTGTGCCAAGTGGGGAGAAGATTTCAGTGCAGCAGATACGTGACAAGATGCATGAGGACCTAATGCAAATATGGATTATGCTTTCTCTGGCTGTCGATGTTGCCTTGAAATTGTGATTCTTCTTGATTTTTAATTCTTTTTAGAAGCTGTGTTGATGTGAAATTCACTTGATTAAATTTCACTGCAGCTTACATGTTTTGAAAGTTTTATTACCAGCCAACACTGATGTTCAGATGCCTCCTGAGTTATCTGCCATCAGCTTCTTTCTGCCCAGTCCAGAGGGGGATGTGCCAGGTCACCACATCAATTTAATTGCACTATTAGGGCATCAGTTTAGCTAATTTCTGGGTTTGCTCCTCATTTCCCTCCCAATTCTGTTAATACTCACTTTCATAAATACCATACAAAACCAGACAGTCATCTCAGGGTCCTTTTTGTCCTCTTAATGAAAATGAAGCTCTAATAGTGATACTCTTGCAGCTCAAGGTGATTTCAGTGCAGTAGGGTGGGCAATTACTGTTGCATTAACATACCCACATCACACTAATGACAGAGCGCCAGCCCTGCTATCAGGAGGCTCCAGTTTACTTTTGTCTTGCGTGCAGGAAGGGATCATTAGACTTCCATGAATAATAGAAATCAGAGAAGAAAACCCTATTAAGGTATTTTATCTATCTTCCTGCCAATATAAAATTCCTTTTTTCCAGTACATATTCTACAGTTGTGCTCTTTTTCCTGACAAAATGTCTGCGTTAGGATTCCTGAACAACTCTCTGTGGGAAACGTGATCTGAGCGCTGTTAGGATCAGTGGCAGGACTCCCGCTGATTTCAGCGGCAGTCAAATCAGGACTGTAAGAACTTGGAACACGTCTTGGTAGGTAGCTTCTTCCAGGCAGGGTTTTAATCTTTAAATCAGTAGGAGATGGACAGGTCTCTCTGTTCACGTGCTGTAGCTGTGGAGCATTTGCAGGACTGCAGGAGCTGCTGGATTTAGGCAGCGAGAAGGCAGATGGGATGCAAGTGATTCCACCGACGTTGCCTATTGATAATTCATTATTCTTTCACCTTCAGAAAATATTTTCTGATCTATTCTAGTAAAAAAAGATAGATATTTATTTTAAAATGTCTTTCTGCATGAGTTACAGCTTTATTTCACAGATGCTGTTTTGTTTTTTTACTGTGAAGCCAAGGCATCATGGAGAGAAAAGTATCCAGGATGCAGAGAACCTTTTCAAGTGCTGCTGCTCTGTCAGCAACATCCCTAAGTTGTGAAAAGGTATCATAATTTCTGCAATATCCAGGGGAAAAGTTTCTGAAAGAAAAAATAAGAATCATTTTTCATCTGTGTAACCTTTGGGGGAAAAATGTGTGGTTTTGTCATTAGTTTTGCTCTTTGATCCAGGCCAGGACACAGGGAATGGTACAGAAACGGACTTCTTTCAGATAGCTCAAGGAAGGCTGGAATGAATCGGGGTGTTTTCCAGCAGAAAAACCTGTTCACTGCAGGGGACAACACTGGGCTGTCCATCCTGCATGGAAAAAGCCACCTGTGAAAGCTGAAGCATGTGAGAGCTGCAGCAGATGTCTGTGATCTAGAGATTTGAATAACTCCTATACTTGCCAATGGCTCCTATGTACAGGGATTATCCACCCTCTCAGATAAAGATATGGTTTATAAATGTGGAATATAGAGAAAATGGGGTAACCTTTGGCAGTGCTGCAGCTCCTGAGACAGGAGACAAGAGATGGTTTCTTTGGTTGACTCTCCAACCCTATCTATTAGAGCTGTGCTCATTTATTTCTCCAAGTCCAGCCTGATTGCAAATCAGCTGCAGAAACAAAATATCCCCTGACTTTGAAAATATTCCACAGTCTGAGTGCTTCCTGGTTTTGCCATTCCAGGTGGCAATTCTGCCCCCTCAATGTGCACGGCTGGCGAGGGGGGTGTATGTGTGTGGTAGTAATTTTGACTAAGGTGATAAATAATGGATAGATGCACAAACAGGATCTTCACGCTTGTCAGATGTAAAACATTACAGGCTATAATATTGCTATTAGGCTTTTTGGCTGAGATCAAGTGCAGTGTCAGCTTTGGTTTATGTATCTTCCAAAGCAGCCTCGCAACAGAATCAGATGTTGTGAAAACATGCTCTTGGGTTGGTGTTTTGCTTTGTTCTTTTGAATGGTTTTATTAGAAAATGTAGTTATTGAAGTATAGGAGTTTATCCTTCATATGCTAATGAATTGACATTTACAAACAAGGAACATATGTGTCAGTAACCTGATCAGGAACTGTAAAATAATTTCTATTTATCTCATCTACTAATATCACTCAAAGAAGGCCTGGGGGTTCCAGACAGCAATAACATAAATACCAATTTAAGAGGTCTGGTCAATAAAGTGCTGTGCACACACACTCCAAATGTAATTAGTTACTCCATTCTGTTCCCATTGTGTTACCTATGGATTACCTCTATGGATTAGCCCTTCCAGAAATGTTTTTTCTGCTGCTGTTTTCCCCTTGCTATAAATCAAGGAGGTCAGGGTGTAGCTCCCACCTTTGGGTGGGAATTGTTTGCCTTCTTTACGTAGGCAAACATTTATGTAGGGTGGTGAGGCCCTGGCACAGGTTGCACAGAGAAGCTGTGGATGTCCCATCCCTGGAATTGTTGAAGGCCAGGTTGGACATGGCTTGGAACAACCTGGTCAAGTGGAAGGTGTCCCTGCCCATGGCAGGGGGTTGGAACTGGTTGAGCTTTGAGGTCCCTTCCACCCCCAAACCATTCTATGAAATGTACTTTCTTGGTGGGGCACTGCCACCCCTAGAGTAAGGAATTCCCCTTGGAAAAATGCAAAAGGGATTTTAGTGCACATTAGTACTTACCTGAGCACTCAGGGGAGGGATGTGGATATCCCAGTAGGATAACATGCAAAAACTGGAGTCCTATCAAGATTACTTCATAATTCTTACTCCTTTTAAAAAATATAGGAACCAATTTCTAATTATGTTTCTTCCATGTCAGACCTGCAGGTGGATGGAGAGCACCCACCTGGCTTTGTAGTTTGCTGATGGGGAATGTTAACCTCCTTCTTCTCCATCTTCAGACTTGGGCTAATTATCAACAGGAGTCCATGTTGCATTTCTTTCCAAAGCAGATTTTAAGGCTGTGAACTCTGATGTAGTGAGGAGCTGAACCCTAAAGCGGGGGTGGGGGGAGGGAGATGAAAAGAAACTGTAGCATAAGTTTGATTTAGCAGAAATAGGTCTTTCAAGTTTTGTTTGCTTACCTTAGCAGACATGTATGAGCCAAAAATACACAGCAGACTGCAAAAATAATGAGCTGGGACACAATACACCATTGAGGGGAGCGAAGAGGTATAATGGGAATGTCAGTCTCCCTTTTCTGAGCTTGGGTACTGGGACATACTGGTATCCTGGTATATGTCTAGTGGAATGTTCCCTGCCTGTGGCAGTGGGATTGGAAATAAAAGATCTTTAAGGTCCCTTAAAGATCAAAACCTTTAAGGTCCCTTAAAGATCAAAACCATTCCAGGATTCCGTGATTCTACTGCATAAGTTTAATCTTTGCAACTGGAAAGACGTACAACTCGTGTTGGTGTGCGAGCCCAAATCTTCTAGGACAGCTTAACTCATTTTCAAGTAAATTTAATTGCAGAAATGTTGACAACCATACCCTGTTGAGACCTATATTTGCATTAGAATAGAAATATTTTGTGAAATTGGTTGAATTTGACATTATTTAGTTTAAGAAAAATCTTGGGAAGGATGTTATGATGTCTAAATATTTCAAAGTTTTTGGAGCAGAAGGTCTTGACTTTCACGTGCAGTTGTACTTTCATTTAGAATTCATTTACTTTCATTAGAATAGTTTTCTAATTTTGTGCAAGTGGATGACTGAATATGGAGCATTTTGCTGATTATACAAAACACTTTTCTGCAGAAGTTTCCTGCACTAAAACTTTCAGTCTGGGGAAGACTTTGCCTTAACTGGGATGAAGCTGATTTTCCAAATTTGTTGTTTATCCGAACATGGATCTTCTGCAGAACTCAATTTGTAATGTAAAACAAAAGTGTGTGGTAACTGTACCTCACTGTGCTGTTAGTCACCATCAGGCGGAATTTTAAAGCAATAAAAATAGTTGGAAGGGATGATTTGTTTCCCTATGGATCAGAGGGATGGGTGGGTGACAGGCAGTGCTCTGAGGCTGCACACCCTGCGGAGGAGTGCCCGTGGGCTGGTTCTGAGGGTGCCATAAATCCAGGGAAATTAGATATAGATGTAACAGACACAATCATCTGCTGTGCAGCTCGTGCTGTCTGGTCTCCTACCCCAGGCTCTGCCCACCCACTCTCGGAATGCCTGAAGCTTGAAGACTTCCATTTGACTTTTTTTCAGAGTGTTTCTCAACCACATGGCTCCATAAAAGAGCAATTAGTCCTGGCGTTATGGAAATGCCTCTGCTTGATTGCTTTCATTTTCCTACATGTCACCCTAAATATTAGGATGGTTTACAGGCTGGTTTCCAAACAGAGAAATTAGGTGATAATTTTTTAATTGGTAGGATGCACCTCATGATTCCACCTAGAGAGAAGATGCTTAGGAGGGGATCTGCGATGGATGGTGTAGTTCCAGATGGTGGAAATAGCTTCCAAAGGGTTGGAAAATAGTATGGAAATGTTGGATTTTTACAGGGAATGATTTCTGATCCAGACCAACAATCCAGCAATAACTCTACAGTGCATGAGTAATATAGTTCCATCCTCAGCTGTGCTTTATACAATCCTTCTGTGAAGTGTTTGAGCCCCCAAACCCAGGAGGCCTTTCCATGGCAGTCCTGCTCCACCTAAAGCTGCATGAAAGCTCTTTTTTTTTTTCCTTTAAGGGCAGCTTTGCCCCTGTACGACCTTCCTAGAGATCCTTCTATTCCCCAGTAGGTTTTAAAAAGTTAATCAGTGCCTTGTACAGCTCTCAGTGGTAGAAAGTGCTACAACACAGGCTATTTGTTCCTAAACCTCCACTCGATGCAAGAAGCAGCAAGCAATACACACACACACACACACACACACTCTTACACTTTCTTTGGCTGACCTGGTTATTCCTGTGTTCCCATTAGCCTCCTAGGCTGTTCAGTTTAACCAGCTGCATGCACTAAATAATAGAAACATTTAATGTTTTGCCGCTTGAATGGTCCCCAACAACAGTTTGGAACAATCTCGTCCCAGAGGATTGCGACTGCGGAGCGGCTGGATGACAGCCCTGCTTCCTTCCAGCCATTTGCAGGGCTTTGGCTCTGCCACGACTGCAGCGAGGTGGAAGTGAGGGAAGGAACATGTGCTATTTTCTGAACACTCTGGGTGCAAAGAGGAGCAGGGTGTGTGTGTGAGTGTGTTTACACTTCATGCAAATTCAGATGTTCGTATAGTGGCACAAACCTCTTGCTGCTGCTGGAGGAGCCCTCAGAAGTTGTTTTCCTCTGTTGTTAAATTTAATTTCAATGTTTTACTGTGTCACAGAATGTGTTCTCTGCCTTCCTGCTGGGGAAGACCTTCCTGTGCAGCCTGGCTGGCTGCGGGCATCCCAGGGGGAGAGCAGAGCTGCAAATCAGCTGTGGATCCTCTGACAGATTTTATGAAGAGAGTGCAAGTCTCATTCCCTCCATCCCCCTCTCTCTTCTTCCTCTCTCCTTGGACAATGCACTTGCTTTCCAAATGGAGATGCTTTCCCTTGATTTATCTCTCAGCCTAAAGGCCCACATGGTCAAGTTCTTAAAATATCTGAAACATCCAACCAAAGAATGCGGCAAACCCCTGTGAATTCCTGCCCCTGGTATCAGGATTGTTGCAGCAGGATGTTGGCAGTGGGCTGGTGAGGTCAGTGCTGGGAGCTGAGTCCTGCAGACCAGTGATCCAGCCGTTCCAACCGAGCTTTGTTTGTTTAATGCACCAGTCAGCCCTTGTCAGGCAAAACCAGCCTCTTAGAAAGTAGCTCAGTGTGACTCAGGCGTGCTGAAGGGCTCTGCACAGCAGAGGGTGCCTCCATAATCTGCTGGCAGCCTGCTGAGATCCTGTAGCACCAGAACTTCACTGGAAAGGGGTTGCCAACCCTATGGATGGGTTGGTGGCCTCGGCTTGCCCCAGGAGGGCTCGGAGCTGCCACTGTCTCTGGGACAGATCATGCAGTTTCACGGATTTGGAGAGAATGCAGGAAGCAGAACCAGTGAATTGCTGCAGGTGGAAGGGGTGTGGAGGTGAGATGCTCCCAAAGAACTCTCGGTCTGAAGTGCTGCCTCCAAATGAAGCCAATCACTGACCCGTGTCAGCCAAGACCGAGGGATGAGATCCCCCAGCTTGGCAGGTGCTCCCTCCCAATGAAGTGTTTTCTGTTCTTTGTCCAGACAGAATACTGGAAACTGTCAGCTTTGTTTTCTGATGAAAATTCATTGTCTGCCAGCTTCCCTGAAAGCCTTTGGTAGTGCCTATCCTCAGCCTCCATCCACAGGAGTCCTAAAATACAGCGAGTGGCAAAGGGAAGTGGTAAAAATTAGGCTGCTGTTCTCGTAGGTGCTATTACTCTCCCTTCCCCCCGTGAGTGCCTGGTGTGACTGTGGCAGCTCCTCTTGATAAAGAAGGCTGTTTCTCCCGAAAGAAGAGGAATTTATTATTTTTGCTAGATTGGGAACCTGACATCTGACAAGTATTTCCCTCTCCCAACCTCTGTTTTCCTTTTCTGTACATAAATACAGTCCTTGTGCCCTTCGAAATGCCCCAGCTTTTCTGAAAACCCCAGTGTTGTAGCCATCAAATTGGCCTATGCATTTTTAATGCAGTCTTATTGACTGGATTCGGGAAGCATAAGGATAAAACAAATCGCTGTACTACGAAGAAAAAAGCCATTTGGCCAAGTGCATCTGCTCACCTTTGATTTATTTCAGCAACTTTCTCCTATATTTTCAGTCTATTCCCTCCCCTTAAAAATAATCTATTAGTCTTCTAGTATTTTGGCATTTGCATCTGCATTCTGCTTCTCAGCCTATTCCATATTCACATTCCTTTGATATATACATGCGAAATAATGACCAGAGCTGAAATACTAGCTAAACCTGGTTTCTGATATAATCCCCATGGTATTTAATTTTACTTTCTTTGGCATCTAAAATGATGGCTTCTGTGATTGCTGTCTAAATATATAGTAGTGTATCTTCCAGGAGCTAAACATTGTGTCCGAGCTGGGAGCGTGAAACCGGGCTGAACAAAGCCCCTCCGGATAAATGAGCTGTGTGCTGTTTGCTCAGCAGTGTGGATAACCTCAGCCTTGCAAATGCTGCCTTGGATAAATGCTGCAGTGGGAATGTCGAAAGCCATTCAAATTGGAATGCAGAATTCCAATTCAAAACCTTGGCTGCCTCCTGAACTCATCCAGGCTGTTCCTTCAGCCACCAGCTTCAGGTGTGCAACCTTTCATCTGGGCTGTGGGACGCATGGGAGAAACAGGAAACTGAAGAGAGGTTTTGTGTGTGGTTTTTGTGAGGGATTTGGGAAGAGGACTTGCTTTTTCAATAAGAAATAGTTTCTACCCTCTTCAATCAGGGTTCATTAGGATGTGATGGAGTATGGTTCTGAGAGCAGGCAGATGAAGGTACCATCCAGAGGCGCTTCTGGATGAGCTTAAATTTCTGGGATGCCTTTTGAGACATGAACTGGTGTGATTTCTTCCCAAGTATTGCTGTTGTGTACTGTGTGGCCAGTCCCCATCTTCCAGGAGCAAAAGTATCAGAGTCACAGAACAGCAGGTTGGAAGGGACCTCAAGGGTCATCTGGTCCAACTCTTCTTGGCAAAAGCACTGTCTAGACAAGGTGGCCCAGACTCTGTCCAGCTGAATCTTGAAGTGTCCAATTCTGGGGAATCCACCACTTCACTGGTGAGATTATTCCAACGACAATTATTCTAATTTTGAAAAATTTTCCTCCTATTTTCATCCTGTCCAAGAGGAATTTCCCCAAGAGTAATTTGTACCCACTGCCCCTCATCTTGTAGAAAGGGACTCTCCCTCTTCTTTGTAGCCATCCTTTAAATACTGGAACACTGTCATAATGTTCTCTCCTCAGCTTTTTTTCCTCATAGCTGAACCAACTCAGGTCACTGAGCCTTTCCTCATGTGACAGCTTCCCAGGCCTTGGATCATCTCTGTAGCCCTTCTCTGGACAATCTCCAGCCTGTCCACTTTTTTTGCATAGCAGTGACGAAAACTGAGCACAACATTCCAGGTGTGGCCCGACAAGTGTCACATACAGTGGGATAATGACCTTGTTATCTCTGCTGTGATGTCCTTGGTGGTGCAGCCATCCTGTTGGCTCTTCTGGCTGCAGCAGCACCCTGGTTACTCACACTGAGCTCGTTGTCCAAAGGGAAACAAAAATGAGATGAGAAGGAAAAAGAAGAGAGAAGAGAATGATCTTATACAAGTCCAGGTGCCCTGACAGTAGTTAGATCCTGGTCTTTTCTGTCCCATCCCAATGACCCTGGACCAAATAAAAACAAGCTTCATGTCTGTGTTCTGTCTAAAATACACACTCTTGTGCTTTCTGCATTGTGTTGCTACTGTGAATCTGTGAGGCTTGTGGTCCACACCCATATATAAATGACTGTCAGCAACATAATAAAGAGTGACACACAGCACCGTGTCAGCCCCCTCATGCTGCAAGCTTTTATGTTGCTTGTTTAAATCCCCCAGCAATATTGCTGCAACATCACAAGATATTGGTGCTTTTTAGTCTAATGGGAATGATACAGCTTGTTTCCAGCTGCCTTTAGGAGCAAATATCAGTGTTGTGGAATTGGAAAATATACTCTCAGTGCCACAGGGGTGGTGCTGACCTGGGGACTTAGGGTGGGTCCTGCAACGAGAGCAGTGAGGCAGACCAGGGCACTGGGTCAGGGCTGTCAGTGAAAATAACCTAAAACTGGTGGTAGAGGAAGGGTATTATCATGCTTTTGCAATTTACAGCTATGTACAGTGTGGGAAAGGATAGCTTGTGAAATGACAGAAAATAATTCAGTGGAATATAAATCCTTCTTCATTAGGATGCATTTTCCCTAAAGCATCCCTTAACCAAATGGGCTGTGAGGTTCCCTTTGTTTCAGGCAGTATTTTAGCCATTCTGTTTAAGTGATAAATATATAATTCTGTGACATGTCCTTAAAGAAACACATCATTTCTGTGTTCAGTATTGACCCAAAATCAATGGACAGGAAGGTTTTTGCAGATTTTTGTGTCCAGTAACTTAGGGAATAATGCTCCTTAAAATATTTCTTATAATAAGCTTAAGTGGAGAAAAGTGAAAAACATCATTCATACTTTGATGTCCTAAAGTATGAAATCAGAATAGCTTACTAGAAACTAAATTCTATCCCTTGACCATAAAAAAAGGCAAGATTTAGGAACATCTTAAGATCAAATAAAATAGGGTCAGCTTTGTGGTGTAGTGGCTGTGGGATTCACTGGCATATGGGAGTCTTGAGTTCAAGCTCTGAGCTCAGTATTTCTCTTATAACTGACATTCCCACCAAGGGCTGCAGGGCTGGTGTTTTAAACACAGTCCTCAAAAAAGGCTCTGGACCAGCTGCATGGGGTTAGAAAATGTCCCTAGGACACAGGATACCTCTGTTTGAATCCCTCAAACTACAGCTTTCTCTGAGATGTTGACTAAGGTGCTTCTGTAAAGCAGAAATAAAAGCACTTCCGTGTCTCAGTATGGTGTTTTGAGCATTAAAGACACCCCAGACTGGGGTTTAAAAGGTGTTTGGATGCCTGATGATTCAGTTAAGCAATTTGGAAAATCACTCAGGTGCCTAACCTGTTGGCTTTGCTGAGGGTTTCATCAGCCAGTATTGACTGATAGACACAGATAAATGGACCTAGAGAGATTTTCATTTCATGGCACAATTTTTAGAGGTGGATTTAAAGACTCTTCATCTGCCATGGGAAAAGATTTGGGAAATAGCTGTAAAACATGGTTAGATCCCTACTAGTTTATTAGTACTCTTCATGCAAATCCTCGTGGAAAGGTTTGTCTGAAGATACCTCCTCAGGAATCTAAACACTGACCAGCTTGCCATAGACTGCAGAAAACTGGATACAAAATCTCTGGCCTGACATTTGGATAACCCCAGTACTGAAATACCAGTTTGTTGTACACAGTCTGCTTTAATTCATGTTAGAAGGAAACCTGTGTACCCCAGAGCGAGGCACATGGCCAGGTGTGAAGGGCTGCAGCTGATGTGTGTCATCACCTCCCCAGCTGAACTCCAAAAATCTGTGATTACAAGTGAACTTCAGCAGCTTCTTTCCAAAATCAACTTATTGAGAGGTTGGCTGTGAAGCGTTTGGGATTTTGTATGTTTGTGTTTATTTGCAGGAAGCTTTTTCTTAATCAGGCAGAACTGAGATGGTATAAGGGATGCTTTAAAGCCTCATGGATGTGGAAGATTTGGACACAGCTTTAACATGATGCTTCTACTACTACTATATGTACTGCCTTATGCTGAAAAAATGTATTCTTCTTTTACCAGCATGAATAAGTTAACAATGATGTTGTGTTGGGTTGGCCTTCAGCTTCTCTAGGAGGGTGTAAAGGAGGCTTATTTTGGCAACTGTGTTTTGTTAGACTCTTCAAACCTTGCTGATTATTGACTGTAGGCAATACTCTGGTCTTTTTTTTGGTACACATTGCCCAGAGAAGCTGTGGCTGCGCCGTCCCTGGAAGTGTTCCAGGCCAGGTTGGGTGGGGCTTGGAGCAACCTGGTCTAGTGGAAGGTGTCCCTGCCCATGGCAGGTGGTAGAACAAAATGATCGTGAAGGTCTCTTTCTATGATTCTATGATTTATACCCAAGATTCTCATAAATCTTGGCTGACCTCATTCTCCAAAAATATTTGAAGGATGACTGTACAACTCTCTTCTTGGGGAGAGAGGAGGTGGATTCAACACCTCACCTGCCAAGGCATTTAAGGTAGGAGTATAACTGGCCAAATTTCACCTTCAGATTTTGAAGAGGAATAGACTCCCCAGGGAATCTGTGGATGTATCATTGTTCTTTCTGCTTTGGGCAGGGAGGACTGAGCTCCCACCTTTTAGGCCTCATTCATGTGTTACTTTGGGAGGCATGAACTGAGGCCACAGATGTGGAGGGAACGGTCATCTTTTGACTTCATCAAAATTTGCCTGTGCTTCCTTAATTGCCTTGGCGGCAGTGGCTGTAGCAGTGAGGGTATGGAACATCAGGTTTTACCGCAGGCTGTAAAGGCATTCCCAGCATCCCTGGATGCATTTTTATGTACCTTAATAAGCCCATGTACCTGTGTTTTTATTGCTGCTGGATTCTGCTGTTAGAACAGTGCTTTACTTGTGCCTTTTTGCATCACCCATTGCATCTGCTTTTGGAGTGTCTCTGAAGAAGCAAACGTGCAGAGATGTGTGCAGAACACAGCACTGAACCTCTCCCCCAGGAACCTGGAGGAGCTAAGCAGTAGGTCACCCCTCTCCTTACAGATGTTATTACAGAATTTTCATGGATTTATGGAGATGGCTGCAGAAAAGAGAAGTGACTTCTCTGATTCCCCTGTGGAGCTGGGTAAGAACTTGCTGGCCTGTTCTGTAACCCACGGCCACCCCTCCTCAGAGCCCACACACCACACAAATATTAATGTGTCCTTTGTTCTTTATGGCTTTAATTATTGTGTGTGCTGGGCACGATGATAAGTGGATATCTCTGTGTTAAGCAGCTAATTAATGTTTGGAACTTACTCTTTTGTTTATTGTAGGGTTTTGCAGGAAACTGTTCTCAGATGTAATGGAGTTCATGAAATATGAACTGTAGATCCCAAATGTTAGAGACAAAAAGATGAGGCGCTTCTAAGGGCCATCAATGCACATTGACTTCTTTTGGCCCCTCGTACATCAGAAAAATGAAGTGAAACCCACTGCTTGAGGACTGATTGCAGCTGAAGCACCTTGTTTAATCTCCTGCATGCAGGATGCCTTGTGAGCCAGGAAGGCTATCAAGATACAGTTTTAATTAACATTTGCTTTTTAGATAATGTGCACAGTTTATTTTGGCAAGGGTTCATTGAATATGAAATTTCCGTAATTAAGATACTTAAACCTGCAATATTTTGTTTTCTGCAGTATCTTTTCCAAAATGGCATAAATTCTGCGGCATTCATTACCCAGTAGACAACTACTACAAGAAAGAGCAATTTCTCCACCTGCTTTTTTTTTAAATCTCTTTTTAACCTCTTACTTTTGGTGCCTTGTTAGGCAGCATCTTCTTTTCACAAATGTGTTTGAGCAATCACAGAATAAAAATAAATAGAGAAGGTATTAAAGTACCTATTCCTGAGATAATAAAATATCAATCTTCTATTAATTACTTTTGATACGCACATCTGAATGAACTCATCACTGTGTCATCTGAACACCCTACAAAACAATGTAAACCAGTGATATTTCTCTTCTGTCCTTCAGAAGGAGCCAGACTCTTAAGACAACATGTTTTACATATTTAGAGGTATTAAATGCTCCTTTCAGAGATATTATCAACCTCCAGTTAAAAGAGGAATAAGAGAATAGGTGTGAGAAACTGTCCTTGGTGTAGAGGTCGAGCCAAAGGAATTCATGGTTCTTGTATGTTCCTTTTTTAATGGTGCTCGAAAAGAATTTACTGAAAGGACTTAGTTGTGCTATGTATTTTTCATGGATTTTTAAGATTTTAAAACCAAACTGAAGTTACTGATGAACAATGAGACCCTGTAGCTCAGTATAGTCTCAGCAGATTTTCACAGGAGAAAACGCTGTTTAAAAATGTCAAAATAAAAGGGAGAAAACAGCTCCCATTCTGGTTGTGTGGTGAGGGGTTAGGAGAGAAGAGAAGGAAAAAATTGCTATTCAGAGTGATTACTGGGAAAAAATGAGATTCCTCAGAGCACTCACTGCCTTTGGTAGGGGAGTGAACATGCAGATTGTTGTGGCACTGTGAGTTTATTATTTATTGAGGGACGTCCAGATGAGCACAGGAGGAGTGTGAAATTGAAGAACAAATTAAGGGTAAAAGGTTATTTATTTTCTGGCTAAATTCTCCTTCTTTTGAATATTACTAGTAATTCAGTTTTTAGCTAGAAAGTAACCCACCCTGAGAAACCCCCAGGAAGCCAGTGCATGAGGTGTGGGGGTCCCACCTCCTCCCTGCGTGCTCTGCACATCTGTGTTGATGTAAGACTTCGCAGACCAGGAGGAGAACAGCTCACTCATAAAAATACAGATTTTTCTGAACTGCTCAAGTTAATTCTCTGCTGTCCCAAGAGTAACTGGGAGGAAAGTTGAAGTCACGCCAGCCTCCCTGTATGCTATGAAAGTGAGAGTTTAAATCACACTGCCAGGTAACTTCTGCTTCCCCTGGGCTGGCAAATAGCTCCAGCTCCTGGTACGTGGAAGAGATTTATCTGCACTTGGTGTCTGCACTCAAAATTTAGTGTGGGTATGACTTTTCTTCACAGCTAAACCCTTACATGTAGCTGTGAGGTAGGTAAATGGTGGGGGTGAGTCTCCCTTGTAACAAGAGACGGGACAAGAGGAAATGGCCTCAAGTTGTTCCAGGGGAGGTTTAGATTGGATATTAGGGAAAATTTCTTCACCAAAACATCATCAAGCCCTGGCACAGGCTGTCCAGTGGTAGAGTCCCCATCCCTGGAGCAATTTAAAAGACAGGTAGATGTGGCACTTGGGGACAGGGGTTAGAGGTGAGCTTGGCAGTGCTGGGGGAGCGGTTGGACTGAATGACCATGGAATTCTTTTCCAGTCTTAACGATTCTGTGATAAGTGTGGTCAGTCCAGCAGTACACGTCAGAGTATTTGCTTCTGTGAGAGTACCTGGAGGTCCTGCACCAGGTGACACTTGGGGGAAGGTCCATGTGGGACCTTGGTCCCCACCTGCTGAGCTGGGCTGAGCTGTGCCGGGCTGCAGTGGGGAGTAATCCCTGCCATGAATCAGAGGTTTGCTCAGCAGAGGTGCTGGTTGGAGGAATGTGGCATTGATTGTATTCTCAGGATCTCAAGGAGCCTAAATGCTAATTAGTACCGGGGATTGCTGGAGGGCAGGATGGTGCCCAGGACTCGGAGGGATGCAGTTTGCCCTTTTGGAGCAATAAATCTATATTGGTTAAACTGCCTGTGTTGGAGTGTTTGTGGATCAAAAACTGTGTCGGCAAATTTGTGTGAAGTTAATAGTCTCTTTTAGCACATCATCACAGAGATGGGTGACCCTGCTCAGGCAGATACTGTGGATACTAAAACATTGAGAAGATGGAATTACATCCTTTGAGCATGGAGGATGTTAGAAACGGGTCTTACCCATGGATGCAAAGCACTGCAGGGAATGGGCAGAAGGAGGGCTGTGAGTTTATTGAAACTAATTCCAAAATTTGCACGAGGATCCACAAATGCAAATCTAAGCTGCCCATTAGAAGGATACAGGAATTATTCCTCTACTGTTGGAATGACAGCTAACAAGACCATAACTAGCTGGAGAATATACATGGCTTTAAATGACCATCATCTCTTATCCTCAGAAAATAATGTAATCTCTTCACAGCTTCCATATCCCTAAAGTATGTGCTAGTCATTAGCTGTTATGATGTACATAATCATCCTTTCATTTTGAGGCCTTTTCTTCGTTCATTTTCTTCATTGTACAATAGAGAAGATCTGAAACTACAGACTGGTTTAGCCCAAACAAAAATTGCTACTGAGAATAAAAGAAAATCTATCATTTTGTATGCTGTTTGGGAAAACTGGTGGTACAAATCCTTGATGCCTTCGCCAGGTACCTCTGTAATTCTGGCCTTTGTACTTCTGTTTTACTCATATTTTCACATTTCCACTCGGTTCTTTACTCTGTATTAAATATGTTTACATTACAGTCCATTACAGGCTCTTAATGAGTTTGATGTGTTTTTCCACACTGCATGAAAAAGAGGTATGTGCTGCATCCCAGTTATCCATCTAAAAGTGGGGTGAGCAGGCAGGCGAGACTCAGAGGAAGGAGAAGGTGGATGGGTTATAAGCTAATGGGTTAATAATGACGATGGGCTGGGCTGTGCCTCTGTCCCATTCAGCGCCTTTGTAGTTCCAGGTGGGAAATTGTACAAGATGGGATTGCTCAGCCACAAACACATTGGCACAATGGAGCTGAAAATGAAAACCCAGGATAAAAGGAGCAATGTATTAGTTCACAGAAAGCTACAGTACAAAGGTTTAAGGAAACCGTATTTTGAAGAATTGAGAAAGTTTTAGGAGGTAAAGTGGGATGGCTGGAAGGGATATATGGAACAATCAGCGATGCTGTGCCTTAAAGAGGGACTTCTCAGAGGCTGAGGCTGAAAGTGTATGCTGAAAGCCCCGAGTAGTGAAAGAGGAATACAGAGCTGAGTTAAATGCAAAAGAACAAAGATAAGCTGGAGTTGGAGTCAGCAAAAAGAAGAAAAAGAAACTCCTTTAGAAAAATAATCTATAAAGGAGAAGGAAGTTCAAGGTGGAGAACAGGCCTGTAACAAATTACAAGAAGGGTCTATTTAGTAGTAATTCAAATGGCTATGGTGCTAAAAAACTTTTTGAACATTTCTATAGTAAAGAGAAAGATTAGTTTCTGGCTCCAGGGAATTAGTATTGATCGTCATTTGTTTTTGATGGGGCCATATTTTGCCCAGTAGTTCTGGAAGGTTATTACGTGTGTTATCTCTGGCGTCCAAGAATATCCAAGGAAGGCTGGAGGCAATAAATGTGGATGTAAGTGATGAAGGGTGGGGAGGAGCACCTTTGCAGCTCAGGAAGGCCAGGTGCTGTGGTGTTCCAGAGCCCAAGGAGTTAAACTGGTGGCTCAGCAGTGGAGGAGCTGATGGGTTTGACTAACATTTAGAGGTGCAATGTTACAAGCCTTGATCTAATTAGCACCTTCTGAAGCAGGAGCCGGGGCAAGTCACGGGATGTCTGTGTGGCTGAAGCTTGGAGAGAGTCTAGGGGGGTGCTGAAAGTGTGACAATACGTCCAAAGTAGCATTAAGTGGGATTTTCAGCTGAAGGGTGTAAAGCAGCACCCCTGGGGTGGGTCCTCGGGCATCAGGACACGTGCCTAGGGCAGCCTTACATCCTCGACTGCTGCACCTCCTCTTGTTTCTTCTTTAATGTAGAAAGAAATCATTTTCTGCCATTTGAAACACAGCTTTAAAGATAAACACAGGGATGTTGTTCTTCTGTGGAGGAATGAACTTCACCTGCCGGGATTTAATTAGCAGTCTCTGGGTAAACAAAAGGGGCAAATTATAGTAAAGGGGAGCTGATAAAATTGGAGGAATCATGAGTTACCTGGTGAAAAGCTAATAGACTATCAGTTTGAAAACAGTATGTAAAGTGATTTTGGCAGTTCCATTTGAAAAGTATCTGCTATCATCAGTAAAATAAATGGTGCTAAAATCACTGATGTTAGAAGGCTAATGAAACCGAGTGCAGCACGGAATACAAGTTTATAAAGAGTAAATCCCACTAAGAAAGTGTACTGTGGCTTAAAACAGAATCACTGCCTCTTTTGGCAGCAGGTCATATAATTAATGTCATAAATTTGGATTTTTCCAAAGCATTTGGTATCGCATTTCAAGAAATCTATTTGACAAATTAGTTTAGTGAGGGTTGTGATGTGAAGCACAGCCAAGAGACCAGGCAGCAGAAGCTGAATGATGGATAGCCAAGGATTGCAGGCAGGAGAGGTACCTAATGGGGTTTTCTGGGAAAGGTGTTAGGTCCGGTTTTAGTTAACCTCTTCATTAATGAGCTGGAAGAGGGAGTAAGTGTGCAAATTAATGATCTCCGTTTGAGAAGATTTGCAGATAATAAAGAAGAGGGAAATAAGGAACGTGGGCAAAAAGATAACAAACTGCCTTCACCTTGAAAATACAAATGCAGGTGTATATGTAGCTCCTTGGGAACACACAGCTGGTGCTGGGAGAATAGACCAAGAGGGCAATAGTAGGAAACAGATGTAAGTTTGCAATAGAGTGTGCCAATATGAAAAAATAAATATAAATTTGGGGTGTACTTGACAGCAGTTCATCACAGCGAAAAGGATGTAGCAGTGTGAATCGCACCTCTCAGGACATCAGATAGTCAGATGGGAGGAAGCATTAAAATAAGTACACACTGTGAAAAATAATCTTATATTGACAGGTGGATGGTTGGAATGATATACTGGTAATTTACCAATACTCTGTACTTCTCTAAAGTCAAGAAACAAGTAGTTTTAGCCTGGATTTGTTATGCCATAAAGCTACACAAAATGCAAACTGGGAGGTAAATCACACAAATGACAAAAGGAATGAAAACCAAGTGCAAAGCCTGATGCTTAGCACATGCAGTTTCCAGCTCCTGTGAGTGAATTTTTCTCCTCGTAGAGAGTTTATTCATATGTGATCTGCTCTTTCTGTGGGGCTTCTCAGCTGATGAGCACTGTGATGTGACATCTGAAGGATTTGGGAATGAGGAAAAAACCTCACAAACAACAACACGGAAAAAAACACTTAAAAAATAGATATCAAATACAGAGTAACAATCTTTTGGGATTATTTCAATCAGGTTGCAAAACCCTCCTTGTGTGATTGCAGCGGGTGCAGAGTTTTCTGTGAAACAGGTGCCTCATTAAATTAGGCTTATGTTCGGGAAAGCTAGAGAGTGAATTTTTTTGGAAGGCGTAGAGATAAATGGAAATAACAGTTCTGGGCAATTGTTAGTTCAGAGCGACCATCAAAGCCCCCAAATGTTATCTTTAGTTGCAGATGGCTGTTGAGAGAGAACTGAGGGAGCTCCTCTTGTTCTGTGCGGAGGGGCCGGGTGCTAATGAACACACGGCATCGAGAAACATCAGCTCACCCTCAACGGGCTTTGTACTCCCCCAGCTCTGCTCATCAACGGGTTGTGTTTATCCAGGTACTTCATTAAAGTGGAATGATCTGCTGAGCAGGGAGAGCGCTTGCAATTCAGCCGTCACCTTTGATAAGAACACCAGCAAACCAACAGAACTGAATCCCAACGAAGGTTTTTTAACCACGACTAAGAAATTAAACCCGGGTTTTCTCTGGGAGAATGTGTAACTGTTCTTGCAGAGTTACTATAATTTAAAGTTATCTATATTTTCCTTAAGGATAAATTACCTTTCCAGTACCTGAAGGGAGCCTACAAGAAAAATGGAAAGAGACTGATTACAAGAGCATGTAGTGACACGACAAGAGGGAATGGCTTCAAACTGAGAGTAGGTATAGATTAGATATTAGGAGAAAATACTGTGCGGGTTTAGAGGCTCTGGCACAGGTTGCCGAGGGAAACTGTGGCTGCCCCATCCCTGGAAGTGTTCAAGGCCAGGTTGGACAGGGCTTGAAGCAACCTGGGATAGTAGCAGGTGTCCCTGCCCATGGCAGGGAGTTGGAAGGAGATGATCTTTAAGGTCCCTTCCAACCCAGGCAATTCTGTGATTCTACTCAAATTCATATATAAACTCTCCTTATTGGTTTCAGTCTGACACATGCAGCTGAGACTTCATGAGAATTTGAGACTGCATTTATTATTTCCCTGAATTTGGCAAAGGACACAGGTCTGCTTTGCTCTGTAAGTGCTGGTGAATTGTTCGCTCTTTGTAATTTATGATGTGCAAATTGCTCCTTCAGGCTCCTGGCATTGCTCCTGTCCCCTCCTTGGAGGGCTGGAGTTTTCCTGAGTTTGAGTGGCCTTTTAAGGCAGGACATGTAGCCTGCAATAATTTCCAAGCAATTTGAGGCATTTGTCACTGACCCAGGCTTGTCACAACTGTACTTTGCAGGTTTTATTTGCTGTTAGGCTGTGGTGGTCTCCACCATGACTTACAGATTTTCCCATACCAAGGAATGCGTGGAACTTGTGTTGCAGTTACAGGAAAAAGGTATGCTGGTGGAAGGTAGGGCTGAGAATGGTCAGGGCTGGTCCCACAGTCGCACTGTGGTAATTCCTGCCTCACTTTGCTGCTGCCACTTTTTCCCAGGGGACAGCAGCCGTGGCACTGCTGCTTCTTCCAACTCACACATCCATCATGCTCCTCAGCGTCCTGCACCACGGGCCATCCCTAAGGAAACAGCATCAATAATGGGGTGCATTTCCTGTAGGACTTTCTTCATCAGCTCTCTGCCATCACATTTCTCCTATTTTCACTGTTTCCTTACAGAGCAGGAAAAGTCCTTTCAAAACACGATGGAAGTGAGAAGTGAAAGATAACGTTTTGGAATACCTCTTGGGAAGAGGGCAATGGGAACTCTTGGGAGGAGAGATGATATTTGCTTTCTCGGCATTATTTTTATGGCTGCCAGGGGGAAATGTGCAAAATGCTCTGTTTCCCGGCATAGGCTGCGGAGCACAGAGTGCTGAGATGCATTTTCTCCAGCTCCTGTTTGATCTTTTTTTCTTTTCAAGTCCAACCTGCTACTGCATTCACTTATCATAATCTGGTATCACGTACTCATTCACATAGGCTGGTTTTGTCCTGCCATTTATATACCTGCAGCCCTCTCTATAGGCATCATTAGCGTATGAATGCAGAATCAGCCCTTATATGATGCATCATGATTAGGTTCAAGTGTTCAGTGTGTGATAAACCTGTATCTATCCTGTATCTCTAATGCAGGAGATGCATTAGAGAATTCTTTGTTACATATGAATCACTTACCTGAGCAACTCATACAAAATACTTTTAAATCAAAGAACACGAATGGAACTTTTCCCAGTGCCTTTTTCCATAAATAAGACTGTTTTGTACATGTGTGCTACAGAGCAGGAAACCAAAGGAAATATTTATGAGTAGTAATAGTTAATTCTTTTAAAAGCATTATAAACCCATGTGCTCCAGGTCACATGGCAAGATTCAGCTGGCATAAAATCAGAAGGATCGGTCTGTTATGGACAAGGTATTCTAGATTAGTCAACGGGTTTGTGCATCCTCCAGAGTGTCCAAACCTGTCTGCTTGCAGATGGGCTGCTGTCCTGTTGTAGCAAGGCAGCTCCTGTCTCCTGGATGTGTAGTTGCCTCATTATTTGTATTTAGTAAAGGCCGTAAAGTGTTGGTATTTATGGTCTAGAAAAGAGAAGGCTTCAGGGTCACCTAACTGTGGTCTTTCCAGTACCTGAAGGAAGCCAGCAAGGATGATGGAGAGAGACTATTTACAACGGCCTGAAGTGACAGGACAAGGGAGAATGGCTTCAAACTGACAGAGAGTAGGTTTAGATGAGCTAATAGGAAGAAATTCACCCTGTGAGGGTGGTGAGACCATGGCACAGGTTGCCCAGAGAAGCTGTGCCTGCTCCGTCCCTGGAAGTGTTCGAGGCCAGGTTGGACGGGACCTGAGGCAACCTGGTCTCATGAAAGGCGTCCCTGGCAGGGGGTTGAGGCTAGTTGATCTTTGAGGTCCCTTCAGCCTAAACCATTCTGGGATTCTGTTCTGCAATTCTGTGATTTTGTTTTTCATGCCCTATCACAGCTGCCATTCAGCTGAGCACATTGTGGGGAGGACAAGAAGTGGCTTCTCTGTTCAGAGCCATGTCACCCAGACAAGCCCAAGCTGTCTCTCTACTGGGCTACCCAGAGACCTGCATGTGATTTGCCTATTCCTGATGGGAAAATATAGATGGCCTGGCCCAGGGATCTCTGATTCTTTTGCAGTTGGATACGCTTTGTATTACTAAACTGAAGATTGTGTGAAATCAATTGGGAGGGGGAAAAAAATCAATGCCTGGTTTTTCAGGATGAAAAGGCAAGATAGCCACACAATTAAGCACTGGAACACATTTTCCACACTCTTCCTGTCGTGTTCTCCTGATTCTGTGTCTTGGCTGTTCATCAGAAATAATTAAACTCTCTCCCATGGGCAACAATTACTTGCTTAAAATATTTGAGTAAAAAGAATGCATTTATAATTACCTCCCCTTTTTGAAGGTGAAAATGGAGATTATCTTTTGATGAAATAAATGTATGTGGGGAGCCTTCCCAACTACCTGAGCACCTCACCCTATGGCAGTGGGAATGATGTTCAGAACTGGATGCAATGTGCTCCACGGCGTTTCCCAGCCCTCCGGAATGTGTTAGCTCGAAAGAACCAAGGAAAAGATTGTGATTTCTGAATCAGGCCCAAGTCTGAGGCCCTGCCCATCAGTGTTCTGGCAAATCTGCATATGGACTTGACATTTTTAAGCAGCAGGAACGAAGCAGGAAACATATCCAATTTGTACCTATCAAATATCATCCTTTTATTTAGTCACACCGCGTCTTCTCTTTTCATGCTAAGAGTTGTCTTTGTTCCCTTTGACTCTTACTCTCAAGGGAGCTGGTGCTTTGAAAGTGTTTTATGTTTCAGAGCAGCCTTTTTTCCCCCTCAGATTTGTTTACTGATCCATCCTTGGTAAGACCTTTTAGTGAATGTGATAGGAAGGTTATTAAAAATAAAATATTCATCAGCAAATCAGCCATAAACATGTGGGCTGGTTAAAATTCAATTCCTAATTCTTTCAACCTTGACATCATTTTGCTTTTTACTTAATATCTGTGTATACAAATTTCTGAGCTAATTTATTTTATCAACTTATGCTTATTTCAGTTGTTCCTACAACTCGCTCTTGTCTGCTTAATGGCATCAAATAACGTGACAATGGTAAAAATGACAATGACAAATGGAGGGTTGTGACAGATTGGCTGAATTTGAATGTCTCTTACTGAGAAAAAATGTTTCAGGAGTGCCATTAATTGCTTTCACAGCAGTGAGTTATGTTTGTGCATCTTGTCTGTCACTTGGTGCCTGTTCCTGCTCTTCTCACTTGGAGGGGTGACAACTTCTTTCTTTCAGCTGCCTGGGACAATGGTGCAGGGAAACCAGGGCAGGGAGTGCAGGAGAGAGATATGGGAGGGAGAGCAGAGAAAGTTGGTCCTGGGCAGAGGTAGGAGCTGGATGTAGCTGGATTATTAAATGACAGTGGGAATGGAAGGTTGGTACTGGGCAGCCATCTCTGGGAAGCAGGATGACAGTGGTGGCATTGAGTGGCATCCCGGGAGCTCGGGTGGGTCACAGCATTTCCACCGCACAAATCCCACTGAGGCTGAGGCAGTTGAGAGTGCTCATTCTTGTGGTTGTGTTCTTCATTTCCTTGTTCAGTTCTCTTACTTGCTCCCACAGGCTTTTCCTCAAGCCTTCTCTCCTTTCAGCATCCTTCTGTTTTATCTGCTGTGGCTCTGGGTGCTCACACTGATGGGGTCCTTCACTCACACCCTCGATCCTGTCGTGGAGCAGAATTGTTTATCCCCTCAAACCCTCTTCTCCATTTCCTCTCTGGATTCAGGTGTGTTGGCTGCCAGGCAGGGTAGACCCTTGCTCCATCTGCTCACTCAGATGCGAATGGGCTGACGAGTCATACAAAAGCACATGGCTCTCATTTATCCCAGACCTGGGAAGCTCATGGAGGACTGGAAGAGCCATCCCTGTCCCCTGTACAGGCAGAGGGACTGAATCTCAGTCCAACCTTCAGTACTTTATTAGAGTTACTTCTGCCTGTCACAGTGCGGTTCAGTGGTGCATTGCCTGATTTGTCAGCTCCATTTTCCATTTTTTATGCATGGATTTTAAGCTTCTTTTAATTAGAGGAAAACATGCTTCAATCCTTTGAACATCTTTTCAAATCACTGACTGCAGCCAGCAGTTGCCTGTCAGCTCCCAGGATGTGTGAGAATTGTAAAGGTCAAGTAGGAACCTGCATGGGCAGAGAGCTCCCAGCCTTCAGCGTGTCCTCAAAGCCCATGTGCTCCTGGCACGCGGGGAGAGGGACACGTGGCAGCTGAGTGAGGTGAGTACCTGTGGAGTGTCACTGCTGCCCTGTGTCCCCACCACTTGCCCAGGAAGGCTGTGCCTCCGGTGGTTCTTCTGGGAGCCCTCATGGTCTCCACTGCTACAGGAGGGAAGAGCCACCAGTGAATCCATCAGTGTGAGGAAAGGAATGGTCTAGGCATTTAATTTTAAGTTTCATTTTCAGAGTGATTCAGACCACTTCCTCGGGGTGACCAACTTATTTGGGAGCCTGAGGAACATTTTTAATCTTGGTAATGTTTATTTTATTAAAAATGAAATAAGAGATGACCCTGAAAAGATGGGAGTTACACACAGGGTATTAATTTCTGAGTGTCTCCTGAAGCACTGTTCTTCAGAAACAGGAATTTCCCAATTTGGTTTGTGACCCATGTGTGTCCCTTAGCCTTGTGTGAGAGTTTGGTGTGCCTAGGAATAAGAATATAATTATTCCTTTTTATTGCATGCAGGTTTTCTCTGACTTCTTTCCTCCAAATCTCCTGATTATTTAACCTGGCAAAGGGCAGGTTTTGAAATACATGCATTCAATTGCTCAGCTACTGGTCTTAGCTGAAATCATGCTTTAGAGTAGAGATTGATTTCCTTCCTTGACTACCTTGTCTTTCAGCAGAGGACAAGATACTCACTGAGCCTGTATAAACTCTTGCTCTCACCTTCAATAGAGGTGAGCACTTTTTAAGTGCCACAGATACTTATTGGGTCATGAAAATCCATTCAGAGGCCTAAAGAGCCCAGGCTTGGAGTAAAATCTCCTTTTTTATAAACCCACCTCTCCTCTCTTTTCCTCCAAAAGGTCAAAAATAATGATTTCCCCCATGGTTGGCTCAATGGGAAGTAAAGTGCACAGAATGAGAGTTTGGCTACAACTACTTTGGATATTGATATGAGGAATAAACCTAAATAGGTTTCCTTGCAGGCTGGATCCTGGGGAATGGAAATCAGGGAACAATTTGCTAGTCTTAGTGTATTTGTGAATGTGCATTTCTGCTTGATGGCAAATGTTAAATCAGCCTTGGAGTCAGTCACCCGCCATAAACTTTCCCCATCCTGATACACACAGAGACGCGTTTGTGTCCCAGTAGAGAATGGATTTTGAATTCTCCTTAACCAGGCAGTGTCTCAGTTTTGCTCATGATCTGCAAAAAGAGAGAGAGAACAGCTGGGAAGTGGATATTATGAAATTTGATAGACAATGAGCGATTGAAATGTGAGGCTAGTAATGGATTTGCTTTCCCACTTACCGGTAATAGAAGTATGGGGAAAGCAAAGATTTTCTTGTTCCTTTTGACTTAAATGGGGGCATTTCTCATTTATCTTTTCTTGCTGTGGAAAATTGGTTTTTTTACCATTAAAATATAAATGTATATTTCTCCTTTACAGATGCTTCCTTCTGAAACAGGCTGTTTTAAAATCTAACAATTTGGGGATGGAAATATGTTAACAGCCAATATTATTTTTTCTGATTTGTATGGGTTTTTTTTCCCATCAGAGCTGGTTTTGGAGTAGAAATTCTTAAAAATTGAGTGTTTGAATGAGGTTATCCAAGAGAGTTTAAATCGTAGCATCTGGACCTTGGAAAATGTACGGACAGGGGATGTTTGTCTCTTGAAAGAGTGAAGCCACTTTTTTGGCTGAAAAAAATCAGAGCTTTCCTTCTGATACAGAAGAAGGTTGTCTTTGTTTCTCAGATCAAAGTGTGATCCTGTCGTTGAGCCTATAAAATGCCCAGTGCCTCCCCCTCCTTCCCTGGACCCTGTAATGCATTGATTCATCAAAATCAATCGCACTTTCATGAATTAGTCATTGGGTTCCTCGCTGCATCTGGACAAATTATGTCGCTCTTCCTGCGTGCTGATATCTCGGCCCTGGGCTCTGAAGCAAATGACGCCGATGGCTTGTTAATGGGCCAGGCTGCTTCTGATACAGAGCTGGCTGACAGCAAATAAACACTGATTTCGTGGGATTTTGTTTGGTAACCTGCAAGGATCACCCCAAACATTTGTGCTGAAGTGACCTGTTTCCTTCCAGTAGTGCCGGCAGAGAGAGGAGTTTTCACAGGCGTAAATTCCGCGTTTCCTCCGGCAGTGTTGTCGCAGTGCAGAGCACGGGGATGTGCCTGTTGGTTTGCAGGTGGGCCCGCGGGCCAGCCCAGAGCCACAGCCCTGCAAGGCACAGCCAAACCCTCCTACCTCTTGGAGACTTCTTGCTCAAAAGATGCTTGGCTGATGACAGGCTGCCCATAGAGACTGGCTTGTTACTTGTGCCCACCAGTGTTGTTTATGATTGCACCTCGTGCTGGGAGACAGTTCAAAAGCAGCAGGAGTGCAGGATGCACCCCATGGAGCAGCCATGGAGGTGAGACAGCCTAACTGATGTAGGGTGGGAGTTTTAGGCAGGACTTCTGCATTCCCGTCTCTCCAAATGCCTTATGCACCATAAGCCCTGAAATGTCCCACCATTTTCAGTGTTAGGAAAATGGGATGTTACTGTGAGGATCTTCCACTGATTTTTCACGTTCTTGCAGATGCTGCTTTCTGGACACAGAGTAAGTTCTTGGTGGGGAGTGCGGGGGTCATGTCTGGGCAGAGGTACCTCCAGCCTCCACTAACTCATCTCACCAACGAGCTCAGTGTGGGTTGTGGGCATCCAGCCCGACTCCTGTGGTTTGATGCTTTGGAGCATGAAATGTAATCATCATTACCTTATTGCTCTTTTATCTCCCTTGGGTGCTGTGCCCTCCATCCCAGCTGCGGGAATCATTGCTTACAGAATTCCTCTTGCCTCTTTAAAAACTAGCTGGAGTGTTTTACTTGATGGCCTTCTGTGATAAGAAATTCCTCAGGCTGGCTGTGTGAACAAGTATTTCCTTTTATTCATTCCAAATTTACTGGCAATTATCGACTGACCCCTTTGCTCTTGCGTTGTGGGATGGTAGGAAAAGAGAGGGATTGATCAATCTTCAGTACACTGCCCTGCAGAGTTAACGATATTTTATTTTCCTGTATTACAGGAGAGAGAAAGAGATCCTTTTTCATTACAAGTGTGATCAATTCTTAAGTTTTTCAGGGCATTCAAGTTTCTGAACTTTACAGATACTAAAGAATAAGGTGAAAAGGCATAAAGTTGTTCAGGAATAAATCGTTGAAGGAGATGAAGAAAAATCAACGGTTGTTCATTTATGTGTATTGCTTTGTGCCTAAATGAATTAGAATCAAAATTGTCCAGTGAAGGAAATGCAGGCCTCTGCTCTCTCTGCTTCATAAGATCTTCAGGCAACATTTATGGAGTTCGAAAATAATGTTTCTGGTAATAAATGGCAGAAATATTCTGTTTTCTGCATCAGCAGATATGAGGATTAAAGGATTTGACCATATTAAACAATTTTGCACAGCTTTGGCTCCCAGGGCTTGCAGGCTGCATTATCAGAGTTCATCTCACGGCATTTCCAGACCTGATTTAAGAAGAGAATATATTCCTGCTTTGCAAGTTGTCACTCCCTAATTTAGGCCATCTCTGACAGAATTAAAAAAACAAAGATAAAGAGATTATTCTCTTGGAAGGGGGCTGGTTTCCTAAGGCTCCCCCTACTGCAATCAGCCATTTGAAATGATGGAGATAATTGAATTGTATTGTTTCTCCCTACTCCCCCGAGCTCTGCTTATGCTGGACTATCACATTGCTATGGAAACTTGAAAACGATAGTGACTGATCTTTGTTTGGGTGAGCAAGAAGGTTTCCTCTGCCACTTGTCATTATAATCAAGCAGGACCTGGAGTAAAACAGCCTGAGGCAGCCCCTCCCACTCTGTTTTTTTAAAAATTTTTTTATTTCTGAATTCAAACCCCTGGACTATTTTGTTGGTATTTTAGCTATCCAGCATAAAGGCACAGTACAGGTACCAAAATAAGAGTGAGATGCCTTTGAGGTAATAAGGTGTGGAATAAATCCTGAGCATCCTCCTACCTGCAGGGCTTGTATCAGACCCAAGAAGTTAGTAGCTGCTGTGCTGCAAAAGGGAATGTTCCAGCTTTCATCTGCCAAGAATGGGATAGGACAGGTATGGGTTTAACTCACTTAAACAACTATGTGTTCTTAGAATTGCTCTGAGAACAAGCTCTTACTGCAGGAAGCTGTTCTGACTTGCACCTTGGTTAAAGCCATCTCACCTGCCTTAGTGTCAGCCCAGCATATTTTGCAGCGGGGAGTTGCCTGCTGTGGGAGCACCAGCCTTGCTTCCCCTGCTTTTGAAGAGTCATTGCTTTGACACGGTTTCTGTGGATGTTTGACTTGCTTTACACGTTCTCCAGCTGGCAGTGCTGCTCTGGGTCCATGTATCAGGCACACTGCAGTCATACATCATCACCTGTTTGTATCACAGGTCTGCACTGAGGAGTTGTTTTTATGACCCAAAGAGCAAGTTTTTACATGTTATTGTTTTTACTTAATGTGTCATTTATCTGATACCCATCTTATAAATTCTGGGAGCCCCAGAAACTAATTTAATTTTGGATTTTATTTTTTTTTAATTGAAAAATCATTAAGTTTTAGGGGAAATATTGCTTGGGTAGACTCACCAACTCCATCTTGGGCTATTCTTTCTCATCTTCTAGTTTCTTTTTCATAGAATCACAGAATGGTTTGGGTTATAAGGAACCTTAAAGACCATCCAGTTCCATCCCTCTGATGTGGGCAGGGACACCTCCCACTAGACCAGGTTACTCTATGCCCTGTCCAAGCCTGGCCTTGAACACTTCCAGGGATTGGGCTTCTCTGTGCAACCTGCGTCAGGTCCTCCCCACACTCACAGGGAAGAATTTCTCCCTAATATTCCATCGAACACTGCCTGGGCTCTAAGGTCTCCCCGGAACCTTCTCTCCAGCTGAACATCCCCAGCATTCCTAGCCAGTCTCCAGAACAGAGGTGCTCCAGCCCTGGCCTCTTCTGGACTCATTCCAGCAAGTCCATGTCCTTCCCTTCCAGACAAAAAAAGGGGGTTTTCACTCACACAAGAACTTTTTCTTTATTATTTCCTAGTGAACTATAGTGTCTTCCACAGCATTAAAATTCTCTCCCAGTGCTGCATGTCACAAGCCATATTTTACAAAGCTTCTTTACCTTTATCAAAGAAAACTCTTCGAACTTTGAAGGTCCTGAATGCAGATATCTGCACACATTGACTCTTGCTGTCAGCACACGATTAATCAAGGCTGTCACACATCGAGCCATAAAACCTTTAATATTTTTAAAAGGTTTGAAGCTTCTCTATTTATCACATGCATCAGGGAGAATAAACTGTTTAACTGCTGTATCAGTAGGAAATAGTTTTAGTTGTTGCAAACTAAGGCAGAGCTGAGCCCCAGATGCCAACCAGCGAGGAAAAAAACTCCTCTAAATATTAGACTGAGATGCTGCTCTTTGAATCTTACACAAATATTTCCTCTCTCATACACACGTATGCAAATCAGTGTATTTGGTGGAATTTGCACATGGAGCCTCATGAAAACATTAATCAGTTCCTCTAAATAGGCAATAAAAAGGGTAGTGTGGCCTTTCCTCTACTGGTAAATACCTCATTTTTGAAGAAATCCCATTGTTGACTTTGTCACTACAAGACATTAATTTCAACACACAGCTCCTGATATTGTGCACGTAACATCACCTCATGTGTTTGTAGCAGCCTGTGTCCAATTCCAGCACGATGCAAAATTTTGTGATTTTATTTTAATACTTTTCTGGAATAGCCACATTTTCAGGCTTTTCAGTTTCCCTCAGATTTCAACCCAGAGGTGGAAAAACTTTGTCAGAATTTTTGCATTGCATTTGGGTAATCACAGACCCCAAAAAAATGATGATGGATTTCAAACCTAATTTGAAATTCTTGAGGCTGCAAAGCTCAATTGGAAGTGCCACTGAGACAGATGTTGCTTTTTCCTGAATTCTACACTTCTAGCTTTGCTGGAGATTCGAACAAAAGAGAAATGATGGGGAAGAAATAAAAGGTAATGGCTCCTTTTCATCTTTTAAACAGGTTTGAGTGTGGGAAAAGTTTGGGTAAGTTTAGTTTCCCTGGTATATATATTCCTTTGTACACATATACGTGTATGTCCATGCTTGGAAATGTGTAACACACAGTAAGATAGAGCACAAGGAAAATGCTGGTTATACACAAGCATTGATTATCTGTCCAGAGGATAACCATGTGAGATCCCATATGGATCTGGATGGCCCTTATCAATACACTGACCCCTGCCCAAACATGCTCATGCCAGAGAGATGGGCTTTGTTCTGTTCAGCTGAAGATGTTTGGGAAGTCACAGGCAGAATCTAACCAGGGAGGAAATAGTGTTGGGGCTATACAAGGTTTTTCCAAATCTCCAGGAGGAATTTGATCATCCTGGTATAAACGGCAAGGTGTGTGCACTAATATTCAGCAGCAGACTGTGCTTTGATGTCCTTTTTATAAAACCATCATAATTTTCAGTGTTTGGTGAGTTGTAAGGGGGCAGATCCTGAGAGATCTTCAGCATCCCTGGATTGCTGCTGAACCATGTAGTTCCTTATGGCTGCTGTCAGAGCTGAGGCTGTTCCACACCGTGCAAGCCGAGCACCCACCTGATTATGCGTGGCTACGACACTTGCTTCCCAGCTCTCCCATCTGCCTTTCTTACAATTGAAGCATTGCAAGGGCTAAATTATCAAAAAAGGTGTCCAAATAATGATGGCAATTACATGATTAATTAGGCGTGGAAGTGCAGCAGCTTAAAAATTTTCAACAGTTGGTGCTTAATAGGAAAGAAACCCCTGTGCAATGAAATAACCCCCGAAAGGATCAGGTGGATCTTGGGGCAGGTGAGTCCATTGAAGTCTGGAATTGCAGAGTCACTGTAATTAGTTACTTAATTGTGTGCCCAAACTTGTTTGATGCACTTAGTGTGCATGTATAATTAATGATGATTTATTGAAAAGCCCTCTTACTGTAAATGCTTTCCTTATCATTTCCTAAAAATCTAATTGCTGAAGGAAAGATTGGAATCTGATTTAATATATATGGATAGAATTAGAATTTCTTCTTGTGTTTTTTGCTAGCTTAGAATAGATAAGCCTGGAAATTCTCTGTGTATAAAGTCCTCTGTAGGAATGGACCTAATTGAGTAAATGATTTGAGTAAAAGTGAGGTGAGCACTATCTGCTTTCTAGGTACAGAGATTAGTGTTGGGTTATGGGAACATGAACCGGGTTTGCATTTCTTCATATAAATACACGGTGTAGTAACAACAAGGGACCCTTGGAGTGCACATCCATGCTCCAGTGGTAACCACAATCCATACTCCTGCTCCTTGTGTTCCTTCTTTCCAGTGTTTCCTTTTTCTGTGATGGGCAAATCTAATTTCTTGGATGTTTCAGACAGGTTCGAAAGCCAAATGATGGAAGAAAATTCATCATCGATTTCTTCAGGTGTCCTAATAATCTTTACACTATTACCTCTTTCCTTCCTATTTTTTACTGAACACAGATCTGTCATTGCTCCTTTTTCATCTCACTGTTTCAGGCCTTGGTTTCCTGCCTTGCTTTTCCTGATGAGCTCAACGCTGCATCCCCTGATCTTCTGTTCATCTTTGTTTTCCCTGACACGCACAGATCCTGTATTCGTTCTGGCATTCAGATCTTCCCTCATTTCCTTTCTATCTTTTAACAGTCTTCTCTCATCTCTTCAGATATGACTTCCAAGCTGTCTGGCAGCTTCTTCTCCCAACTACCTCATGGTACAAGGGAAAATAACATGTCCAGCAAGGGGAAGCAGAGCAGATTTATATACAACAAAGATTCCTTGAGTTTTTGGTTTTCAAATAGTGGTTTAAATGAAAATGGACTTCATTGCTTGAAAATATATGCAAAGAAATACTGTAATCATCTGAAAAATACCATTCTATGAATATAAATTAAAATATATCATGTGTAGTCTACTTGCTGCCTATTATTCTAATATTCTAACTCAATTTGCTATCTCTCATTCCTACCAGATTTTTCTCAATGTTATTTTAAAAGCTGTTTTTCTAGATATAAGCTGTAGAAGGAAAATTAAAATGTAAATTATTACAAGGAATCTGGAAGATGACTTAGGTCCTAAGTTTTCATCCTATAATATTTGGGTAAACAGATCAAGAACCTCATGGATTTCAGAACGGCTTCATGTCAAACACAAACGTAGCAAGATTGGTGCTTTAATTACCGCTAGATTCCAAACAAGTCTGAAAAAGTAAGAATCAATTAATTGTGTCCCTTATTTTTGGCTACACCAGGACAAGTTGCAGTAAGTCTTTCTTTTTAGCCCAGTTAGGGCACAACACAGGGATTTGGGCACAGTGGGTTGATTGGGTACATAAAAATTAGTGCCAAACGTACCAGTAACAATCCTTCACATCTCCAGAGCACTTCACAGACATTAACTAATGAATTGTCAGAGACACTGTATGACACAGACACGTGTCTTGGTCCTCATTATAGAGATGGAGAAATTAGGTAATGAGGATAAATCACTTGTCCTGGGCCCCTGAACAGTTGACAGCAGGGAAGGGTTTGTAAGGGAGGAATTTCTGGCCAAACATGCAGGAAGGCTGAGGTTGTGCTTCAATGACTTTCTTTTGTACAAAAAATTGCCGAAGGTGGGTAAATACCATCCCTTTCTCCCATCCTTTCCCTTTCTTTGGCAAGTTTTATTGCACCTTGCTCTCAGGGCTGTTTCTAAAAGGTCTGTGTGCAATAAGTTGGGGGTGAGTGTAAAGGTCAAAAATTGTATCTGGAAAATGGTATTTTTTTGAATTTCCCAGCCTGATGAGTCATTCATTGCTATGACATATCGTGTCTGCTTTTGTTAGTCATGTCATATTAGACTCAGT
This sequence comes from Myiotriccus ornatus, assembly GCA_036023395.1. Taxonomy (NCBI): domain Eukaryota; kingdom Metazoa; phylum Chordata; class Aves; order Passeriformes; family Tyrannidae; genus Myiotriccus; species Myiotriccus ornatus. Next base: position 3,931,393 of record JAYRBT010000005.1, read on the forward strand.
GAGCGAGAATGATCCTGCCTCTTCCAGGCTGGCTGATTTCCTGAAAAAACTTAAATTGAGAGTGACACTAAAGTGCAAAAGAGTGATCTGAGGGAATGCAGTTAGTTTGCTTCAGATCTTATTTCTTCTCTATGTTGGATTGACATGAATGTTTTTCTTCATAACCTGCAATTCACAACCATCTGAGTTCTCTAAGATTATGCACTTTATGAAAGTGACACTATTTTATTGAATTAAGTAAACAATTTGTCACTGCTGAAACTTAGTGTTAGTAATTTATTACAAATTACATCATTATTTCACAATACAGGACAAGTGAGTCAGATGAAACACATCTAGCTAATTCTGAATTTCAGGATAACTGATGAAGCCTTTGTTAGATTAAAATATGATATATTATCTAAAACCATTTAGTTGGGCCTGGCCTGGAATTTTAATATTTCTATAATAACCTAACTCTTAATTTAAAAAACAAACACACGGTTCCATTAGGACTTCCAGTGACTATGTGTCATCATTTTCTGATGATCAAATCCTTGGATCAGTGTGCTATTCTGTGCTCTTTATCACAAGGTCTCGAATTGTTCAAAAAACCTGTGGATATGGCACTTAAGGACGTGTTTTAGTGGTGGCCTTGGCACCTCTGGGTTAGTGGTTGGACTCAGTGATCTCTTTTCCAACCTAAACAACTGTAGAACAACTCTCAAATTACTCTGAGTTTACTAAAGTCAGGTCTATCATTACAAAATGTTGGCATCAGTGTGGTTGTAAACTTATACCTGTGACCACAACTTTTACCTTGCTGTAACTGTCTGCTATTCGTGCATTATCTACAAATCTGCATTTTGAAGTTTTAAAATTAGAAAACTGTAAGGTTGTAGTGAGAAAGGAAATCTTTTTTTTTTCAACCACAGAAAAAAAGTAGGAATTTTGAAAATGTTACCAGGTGATCAAAAAGCTAAAGCCTATGATGTTTTCATTAACTGAAAAGGAAAATAAAATTTTAGAAAGAAAGAAGTCAACTGCAGATTTTATGGCAGCACTGGGCTGTTCAACAGAGTTATCACCTTGGTGAGGAGATTGTGCATCAGATGAGCAAACGATCTGAGATGCATTTGTCCAGAGGGGAGATGCATGACTTCCTGGTGACACTGCTTGTTGTCACTCAATAAACCTGAGTGACATCCTTCTGGTCACTTTGAGGTTTCCTCCCCTTGTAGTTCAACTAACAGCATAAGCTCCAGCTCAAGAAAAACAATTTGTGAACTGTTTTATTTGAGATATTGCCCAAAGTTACTTTTGAAAATGGTTGTTAGTCACCTCTGTCACTTTCATGCTTTTCAAAATTGTATTTCCTGTCCAATTTCTCACTTTGTCAAACTGCAGTAATTAAGGTTTGGTGTGCAGAATTTAGGCCACGAAGGACTTGCTGTGTAAAATGTGTATGTGGGCACTAGGGAGTAAATTTAGCAGCCTCCTAGTTGTAAATATTTTATCATTTTAAGTGTGAGATGATGACCATGATAGGCAATGGGAGTTGGAGATGTGACTCAAGGTGAAAATGTGGCCATGCACTGAAATGCATTGATGGCTCTAGTGAGCCACCAAACCTGGGAAATGAAGGGGAAGCTGTGATAGTTCACTAGTTAAGGGAAGAAGATTCTCACTGGAAAGACCCCGTGCTTGTCCTAGCATGGATTTTTCCTTTATCTCCCTCTCCTAAGGGGGTAAGAAATAATGCCTTTCGAGGAGGTTACAATGGCTCCGGGGAGTCGCATTAAAGCCTGAGGATGAGCAGACACCCCTCACCTGGTCTGTGGGCTCTTTATTCGGTGTGTGTGCTATCAGGAACAGATCCGAGCGAACAGGGTCAAGAAATAACCTTTGAAAGCCTTTTTTTCTGAATATTTTCCTGCTCTGAAGGTGAGACAAGGAGCAGATGCAGAAATTGTCCTGCAGAGCTGGGCTCACACAGGGCATCAACACTTCAGGTGGTTTCATCAGGTGCTCGGTCTGCCTTGTGGCACAGGAGAACAGTCATCGCTTACCAAAGCCTGTGCTGTGTTTGGGGTGCAAATTCTCTGCTGGGTAACTCCAACATTACTTAAAGAGCTGGATAAAAGCAAAGGATTATGTATCTGGATTTCAGTGTGCTTATGGTTGGAGCTCTAGCTCAGATAAATCTCTAATTAAAGCCTGAGGATGAAAGCACTCCTTCAGGAAGGTATTACACTGTTAATTCTGTTCCTTGTTCAGTTGCATGAGAGAGATGATAGATTGAGCTACCAGATAGTTTATACTTATGGCATATGGGTTGTTTGTTTTTTGCAGCTGAGCAGCGTGGCAGCTCTGGGCTTGCCGCTGTGCTGAGTGTTATAGATTGCATTCACGATTCCTCCATCATTCCCCATTTGCATGGACATTTTAGTGCCTCTGGACCTTTGCAGAATTATCTCCCAGGATTATTAATCAAGTCCCAAAACATTAACACATCCAATCAAGTTAATTGAAAGAGATAGGTTTTATTAAAAAGAAATCTAGCAAGGCTTGTAGCCTATATAATAAGAATGTTCTATAGGATCTCTACATCTGATGAAAAGAAAAACCTCTTATGTGTGATACAAAGCAACTGGAGCAAGAAGAGCTGCTACAACAGAAATCTTGCTGTGTTTGGTCTAACCTGTGGCTTTACAGCAAATAGCAAGGAATGTCTTGAATAGTTTAATTTTCCCCTCATTTAAAGCATAAGTTCTGTGTACAACACAGGGTTATGTAATACCATCCTTAGGGCATGTTTCTAGCAGTTTTCAGGGGCTTCACCTTTTATTTATACAGTTTGTGCATCTCCAACATAAATGGATGGTTGGGGCAGCTGCATTAATGAAACATAACATCTATCTCAGAGACTCAGTGAAAGCCAGTAAATTTATTCACCATAGATTTGCTAGTTGAAGTGTAGGTAATACAACTACATCTATTTCTGTTTTGATTCAGAGCAGTGAAGCCAGTGCCCTCATTGTCCCCCCTGATTGTGAGCTGATTCAATTCACAGCTCTGTTTTGCTGTGCACAAACTGCCCCAGGCAACGCGTCCCAACCTCTAATGGAGATAAAAGGTCTGAAACAGTGATAAGTTTTGAACCACATGCATGGTGGGCATGTTTGGTTGAGGGGAGCAGATTAAATCTAATCCCCAGTGAATGCCTGAAATATATATAGTGTAGATGTAGAAGCCTCAGTACCAGATTGAATCTAATGATTTACTTCTGCTGTGTGAAATTACTTGCTAATGTAGATGTAGCGGTGAGACTACAATAAAGAAACTGTTTGAACTGGTGGCTTTGGATGTAGTAACTGAACTGTTGTCACCTGAAGTTTCCCAGCACATCTACAATTCTATATTGGACTGAACTGGGGAATCATGGGCTCATTACATGCTGTGCCTGTGTGTCTTATTTCCTTTCTCGAAGTTTACCAAAGACACCACACTTTTGCCACAGTATAGCTCAAGATAATTGTGTGGAAGATGTGTGTTACTGGTCTGTACTTGTTATATTCTACCAAGGAGACCCTGAGCTAATCCTGACCAAAACCTGTCATGTTCCAAAACCAGTGTAAGATACATAAAAAGATGTGAAGCACCACTGTAGAAAACATCCTTACCTCTTTCAACACCATGTTGCACTACTGATGTCAGGAGGATATTACCAGATGGTTTTATTTTTTTACCCATGTGCTGTTTCCTGTTTGTCTTTAAGTTTGATTACTTAATTCACTGGTTTCTCATTTATTAATGCCCTACTGCAGTGACTATCCAACAATGCAAAGAAATACTACATCTAAAGCTTTTTTTTCCTCTCACTTTGGCCACTTATTTCTGATCATTCCTTTGTCTTTTAAAACTCACACTCAGAAATCTAAATTTTGGACCCAAATGAGCTGGAACTATACCTTTAAAAAGAAAAAAAGAAAGCCCCAAACCTTTATTAAAGTTACCCTGGCATTGCTGTGTCAGCATCAATGTGATTAACCTGCCATACAAATGTGGGTGCTATAAAATGAACCTGCTCCAAGGCAGCTTTGATTTGCATGCTCAACACTTCCTAAGTGTTGCATTCATAAATCAGTAGGTATTTTTGTGTGTGTCTTTTCTGGGTAAGTGTTTTTCCTTCAGTCTGCCCTCCGTCCTGCAGCCTAACCTGTATATCACGGCCAGAGGAGACCTGACCAGCATGTAGATTTGGAGAGACTGATTTTTAATTCTCAGGTACAAGGGAAGACCTATTGCCCATCCTTTTTAAAATAAATGCACAAAATGTTAATACCTTGTGGAAAAAATAATATATAATAAAAGGAGAAAGTGACCTTCCAGAGCATTATCAGGAAATGCAGTATTACGGCAGGTACCTGTTCCTGCCCGTTGCAGTATGTGGTATGAGCATCTAAGTTCATCTAGGCAGAACAACTGGAAGAATACATCTGAATTCCCTTTTCTTTGCAATTTTGCCTTTCTTTCAGAGAATCTGAGCTGTTGCCATTTCAAGCAAACATTGCCCCCAGTCTTTCACTTCCTTTCCTCCTGCCTTGCTCGGTTGCTGCGTTTCTTAGCAAACAGTCCTTGTTGTTTGTGGTGGGGAGTATGGCTGGCTCTGCCCAAACATTATTGATGCCAAGTTCATTTAAATTGCATGAAGTTAATTGACTCTTTGTTGTGGAATGGGATTTCATCCTTCCCTTATTGCAGTGCAATGTCCTCATTTGATGATACTGATTAATAGATTTTCAGTTCCTGCAGATAAACTTCCTAAGTGCAATGGTGGCATCTTAAGAAGTGGAAGAAGCTATTTTGGGTGATGTGGAAAGCTAATCTGGAGCAATAGTGCCTTTGTCTGTAACTTTACCTATAAGAACATAACACCCATAATAGGCAGTAACTTCAACATCTCTGCTGGAAACTTAACATTAGTGTATCATCTGCCTAAGATATGAAGATTTATTCCTTCTTCTTATCTTTCACCTGGAATACTCACTTTTGTGACTCTTTTATCCCTGCCTTCTTCTCAGTCATTCATTTAGGGACAACTCACAATAATATTTTCTTCAAGTATAGGAACAAGGATATGGGAATGCTGTGACAGTAATCTGAGTTCAGATTTCTCAGTAAAGATTGTTAGAGGATCAAGAAGTTCCAGGTCACAGGATGAGGAAAACAATATTTTGTGGGCTCTGTCTCCTGCACTGACAGACTCCAAAGGTGGCTTCAAATTGAAGGATTTTGATCTAGGATCTTCCCTCTAGGTTCTCACTTCCATCCTAGGAGGTGATCCCAACAAATCCATCAAGATGAATGTGATGTACTGAGATGTGCTGAGCTGCAGGTCCAACCAGGGACCAGGCATGGGGAGAAAATGCCTGCAATTGTTACTTTCCATGCACCAGAGAGGGGAAGGATAATACTAATACTAAAGGACTTCCATATTATTATTTCTTGAAATACTTACTCTCTCATTTAGAGCATTGTTTCAGAGCAGGCAGGAGGAAAGAAGCCTAATTAGGCTTGAAACAGAAAAAGGAGAATATGATTTCATTTTTGTTTTTTACTATTCACAGTTTTTTCTTGCTTTTGTTACCTTAATTTTTCACAAAAAATGTTACCCCACACTCTGCATATCAATACAAAAAGCACTACATGGCAAATAGTCAAGTAGTGCCGATATTTATTACACCAAAGAAACAGATTTGTTTTGTGGGGTTTTTGTTGTTGTTGTTGTTGTTTTTTTGGTTTTTTTTGGGTTTTTTTTTTGTGGTTGTTCTTCTAATATTACTGACTTGTCTCCAGGCAAGAAAGCAATTCTCTCTTAGCCTCAGAAACATGTGGTATAACCTCATGTCTCACTGGCAGGGGATTTAAAACAGCCACTATAATTTACATGATAATTGTGTCATATTTTTTTTACTTCCCATACAAGTTCCTCCTCGTTTGAGATTGTTCTGTCCTTTAGCAAATAGTGCACTTACCGTTGGCTCTGCAGGGAGCTCTTGGCAATCTTGAGTCAGAACTATAATGGAAAAATGGCTCACCTGATGATTTCAAGGGGATTACAGATTTAGGGAAAATAGTCTGGTGGATGGAAAAGGGAGAAGAATTCCACCAAGCACTGCTGGAGCAGAACAAATATTGAACTCTCATCATTGGCCTGCCTGTCTTTCAGTGCACCTCTTTTTTGCAGTGCTGCAGAGGGTGAGAGGGAAGGAGGTTGGAGGGATGTTTGGGAGGTGTCTGAGAGGGAAGGAAGCTGGAGGGATGTTTAGGATGCACCTGGTGCACATGCAGTGGAGATGCACAGACAAAGCCAGGTATCTCTGTGCTCAGCAGCTGCCAGCACTTCTTACATCACAAGTCCATCTTGCTCTGTGCTTTAAGGGCGATTGTCAGGCTAAGGAGATCGTTCCCAACTTGGCCTGAATGAGGTTTTTTTCCAAATTCAGACATGAGGAGGTGCTGCAGGAGTGACAGCTGTCCCATATTTGTACCACACAGACTTGGTTAGAGCTGCACTGCTTGTCCTGGTTGCGGAGATCCATCACTCCGGCCTTTGCACGGCTCCGCTCGGCGCCATCCGGCCTGTCCTCTGCGAAATACAAATGATAGGAATTAGTATATTAGCAGGAGACCACAGGATGTAATTGTATGTTGACTGAAATGTTTCTGATGGATGGACCTGGCGAAGTGACGTATCTTATTTATGGAGAGGAGAGCACAGGTAGGTGATAGATTTGACAAGAGCACAGTGGCAAAACAAAATAACACTAAGGCAGAATGAGAATGTATTTCCTAATGGCCTCCCTCACAGCTGTATACACTGATTTAATCTCTCCAAAGCACTCCGTTGTTTATGAGGCCTGTGGGTACAATTTTATGCCTGACTGAAGAGGTTGCTAATAGCTGCCATATTTGTGTTTAAGGACCTGCGAAGGATTAAGCTAAGTATTTTAAATCAATGAGCCATAATAAAGTAATAATATATTGAAAATAATAAACAGCTTTTTATTCAATAATTGGCTGCAAAAGTAGTGAACTTCAAACGACAAAACTACTAATTATAAATGCAGTTGCTAATCATGTATTCATTGGGGAATGCAAATTAAAACCATGGCATTAAGTCTCTATGGCAGAGACAACATGGCACGGAGCAGGATGGCAGGTACCTTTAAAAAAAACAATCCACACAAAACCCTCGGGAAAACAAAATATTCCTGTAGGAACAAGTTGGGGTAATTACTCAGGATTGCTTTCTCCGGGACAAAGCTGTTTCATGAAGGGAGATGTATCTGTTCTTCTCAGTGCCAAGGTATGACATCCCATGTTGGGACATTTTGTGTCTCAAAATGGAATAATCTCCAACCCACAATAAGCACTGGGTGCTGGAGATTGCCTTTTCCCATTTTTGGAGATTGATATCCCTCCACCCCAGTAACCTTATTCTCTTCCCTTCTTTAGGAACTAGAGTTCTTGTGGTTGCCATCGTTCAAAGCACAGCAGCATGATCAGGGTTTCCTCTCTTCTTGAATGTCTGTTTTAATAGAGCAGCTCTAGCAGTAGAGCCAATCTGAATAGATGATAAGAGGAGGAGGTTCCTGAAAGCCTCAGTGATGAGTTATTTCATGCTTTTCTTACCAAAATGTGTCTGGCTGGAGCTTACCAGGGTCCAGACTTCATAGACTCACTACCTCCTTCTGTCTTGGTGTGGAGCAAGATTGCAGATTAGAAGGCACTGTAGGAAATCCCTTTATAGAGAGACTATTTCTGGGTATGAATATGTGTTACACTACTGAATCCAGTGTAACTCCACACTAACAGAAGTAGGTGCACAGAAATGTAGGTCCAGAAGCTGTAAGAGAAGCTGTCTCAGCAGAGACCCCGTTGAAGGGAACAGAACATTCCAACATTCCTGGAGCTGACACAACCGGTTCACACACTGTCTGCATTACTGCTCATA
>JAYRBT010000005.1:3939491-3962004 GCA_036023395.1 Myiotriccus ornatus
GGCAAAGCCTTTCTTGGGCCACTCTAAGCCAGAAGTCATCACCTCTATGTCTGTGCCACCTGCCCAGCCCCAGCTTGATAACAGAGGGCAGCTGATACTATTGATTGCAATGCAGTACTCTGCATGAAATAAGTTTGCTGGTCCTGACTAAACTGTTTGGGAAAATCCTGCTGCTTGCTACAGCTGTGTGTGGCCATTTCCAGGTAGTCACAGAAGTTGCTGCTGGTTGCATAGCAGGTTCCTGCTGCTGGTGCAGGGGTGTCTCACCATAATTCCAGATGACATTAAAAGGAGACAGAGCAAGCTCTTCTCCTGCTGTTCCTTGCTGAAGGTTGTGCTGGTTTGGTAGCAGCTGAAATCCCTGCTGGATTCTCTGGGCGACTTGCACAGTTGAAGGTGTTACAAAATGAAAAATGTGGAGGCATATCTGGATCTGAGTCTCCCCTAGCAATATTTATCTCTGGCTTCCAGCAGAAGCTGTATACATGGCTGCACAGGCATATTACCCTTTCTTCATGAATGTATAAAATATATATGTCTATTAATTTGCTCTTAGGAGCCCTCAGGTTTCCATTAATGACTTGTGTCCCTCAAGGACCTTGCAATACCAAGTTCTTGTAGAGATGCAAATAATATCCTAAGGGACAAGCCAGCACATCCCATGGTTGATGGCCACCAGGAAATCCTGTGGAGGGATAATAACAGTCCAAATGTCTTGTCAGGTCACTGAGTCAGCAGTGGCTCCTCCTGTGCAGCCACAAGTGCAGCATTTCTCAGTTCAGCAGCCAAGCAACCTGTAGGGACTCGGTGTTACGAGCTGTCAGTGTTGAGCTTCCTTGAAAAATGGATTAGGTACTTAGGCACTTGAATTTAAATTTTGTGTCCTTACCTTAAATATCCACATCAGAAATCCTTAAGAGGAAAAAAACATTTTCCAGGCAAGGCATAGTTGGAAATGATACTTTTTATTATGCTTACTATAGATTCTATGTTGATTTTATTTTCTTATTCTCTGGAATCACCAGGCTGCGTTACTTATACTTTTGTACCTAAAAACCAATCAGTTGAAACCCAACCTATTTTAAATGTCCTGCAGAGTTCGGACAACCTTCTAAAAAACATGGTGAGAAATCAGGATTGATGCAGAGGTTATCTCATGAGCTTTCAACACAATTTAATGTAGGAGATAATATGAGGTGATGGTGGAAATCTGTCTTGAAGGTGTTTCTAGTGTGGTCCCCGTGCACATGAGCAGGGGCTGTTGGCTCATCGTGGTCCGTGCTGGAGGAAGAACTGGAACCAGATGGAGCTGTGGAGCCTGGCAGCCAGCAACATGGATTCAGAGTTCCACAATGTCAATTTTTCAGTGACCACAGGAGAAACACAATTTTCTTTTTCATTTCTTTTTTATTTGTTAGTGTTACAATTTAGCCTTCAGAGAACTGAACCAGGAACACGGATTTGTTTGGCTACAAAGCTCATTAGTGTAGCTCCACTGCACTCATTGCTTGAGAATTTCAGACCAAAACAAAGCAACTGAAGAAAAAGAAACAGTAAATCTATGAGCATTGTAACTCATTAAAAGACAATTTATGGACAGGGAAGGGGTTGAAGTTGATGAATAAATTATTATCATTGAAATTATTCAACCCTCTTTAAATTATAGAAGATGTTACCAGGTTGTTGTCTCAAGTCATCGTGCATAGTTTATGTGCAATGGTCTTCTGAGCCCTTCTGAGATCTCTTACATTAAGCTAAACCACTGATTGCACCTTTGTTAAGATTTTCAGTCCTTCCACAAAAACATCCTCTTACTGCAGCTTATGAGAAGGGTCTGCCTTAAAGTGTCATAATGTGAAGGAATCAGTGGAAGGTTTAGTGGCTGTGGCTCAGCTGGGCTCTCCAGACCAGCTGGAGGAGGAGGTCTCTGGGTAGGGAAAAGCTCCTCTGGGCATCAGCTGAGCCTGAGTGCTGGTTTGGGTCTGGGGAGTTACTCCGTGTAGGGATACAGCAACTATCAGTCTTGACCCTCTCATCAGGTTCAAGTGTGGATGTCATTCCTTTAGCTCACCTCTTGGCACTGGAACAGCCCACCCACATTTAAAAATGCCATGAATGCAACAGGGAGATTGGTCACAGTGTTCCATTGTGGCAGGGGATGGGTCAGGACAGGACTGGCCTATGGATCTAGTGCATCCAAGGTGGGGCTGTGAAGATGGTGAAGAGTCCAGAGAGGAAGCTGTGTTGGAGGGGTGGCTGAGGTGACTTGATTTGTTAAACCCAAAGAAGAGGAGACTGAGAGGAGACCTCATTGTGGTCTGCAGCAGAGGGGCTTGCACTGATCTCTCTAGTGACCAGCAATAAGACATGAGGGAATGGCATGAAGCTGTGTCAGGGGAGGGTTAGGTCACATATTAGGAAAAGGTTCTTCATGGAGGGTGGCTGGGCACTGTAACAGACACCCAAGGGAAGTAGTCATGGCCCTAAGCCTGACAGAGTTCAAGAAACATTTGGACAATGTTCTCAGACTCATGGTGGTATTCTTGAGGCCAGGGCCAGGAGTTGGATTGATAATCCTAATTGATATCCCCTTCCAACTTGGGATATTCTATGATTCTCTGTGCATCTCCTTCAGTCTCTGTGCAGGAACAAACCCAGGGTTTAGTCTTCTTCTCTGAGACAAACATTGCTTGGTCTGTGGCACCAATGAAAAAGCCAGGTTTCCCTGGGATCCCAGCTAGTCAAAGGAGTTCAAGAGGACTCTGATGTTTCTTTATGATGTCTCCTTTAGGAACAAACCTCCCTTGCTGACTAGCAAGGGGATCAGAGCTCAGGGGATTAGTTGTTGGTTGAAGCGTAACAGGGAGCAATTTGGGTAAGGACACAGGTGGTAACAACAGTTGTACCCGGTTTGCAAGCACAGCTCCCGAGCCATGTGCATGTGATAACCATCAGACTGCTGACTCATGGTGGGGCTGATGATCAGCTTTGTTCTGCAGGGGCTGTGGCTGCTGCAAGCTCTTGGTTACGCCTGGGCAGCCCCTAATTCTTCTGGGGGTGCTCAGCTGCAGTAAAAGCCTTATTTGGGGAAGAGGAGGGGCTTTCCCAGCCCTCTGAAGTGCTGCCTGGCTTTGGGATGTGTGGGACAGAAAGAGGGTTCATTTACTGTTAGAATATTTAGACTGGCAATAGATATTTTTTATTCTGTCTAACTAAGTTACTGAACAACTTGGAGGCTGAGAGTGGGAGCAGCTCTGCAATGTATAAAGGTACTTTTTTAAAATCATGTGTTTTCTTGGAGTATAGTTACATACAAATATGTATATCCTGTAAAACAAGAGCAGGTGTGTGATTCTCTTGATTTGAGGGTGTTGTGGAGGTATTTGTATGCAGACTTGTATGAATCAGCTCTGTGACAAAGCTATTTGTAAGTAGTGGTTCAGCTAATTTCTTGAGTTTTAAGATTTGAATCCCTAAATTTTAACTGATTTCCTCACCCCTGTGGTTAGAGCCAGGACTGAGAGTGAGCTGGGAGTAACTTCTTTTCCTGTAATACATGAAGGTTTTAGGGATGGGCTCGGCTACAGTGCTGGGGAGAGTTGAATGTTGAAGACCAAATTCCTTTAAGTAGAATTAAAGTTGCTTTGTCTTTCTGTAATCTGTACCGCTCCGTTTTTATCATGGTCCAGATTATTCTTTATATTTGATGTGCATTAGATCTCCCCCTGTGTGCTCTCGAAGGAGAACGTGTGTTCATTGTGTCTTTGGCCTTGGGGATCAATGTGGGGAGTTTCTGGACTGCTGGTTTTATTGCTGCTGCTTCTGCTTAGCATCACCTCGCTACGTTGGCTTGGCATTGGAAGTGGATATGGGTGTCACCAAACTGTTCCTCTGCGCCTCAGCTGCGCCGTTTAATTTTGCTGTGTTTGTTTGAGTGATACCTTTGCAAATTTACAGGCAAAGGTGGCAGGAGTGTTACAGAAAAGGTGGGTTTAATAACCACTCATAGGGAAAACAGAAGCAAATCCAGTGACAGCCCTGGCAATTCCCACCTTGGTTATTGCTGACAGACGGCACAAGAATAAAAACAAGGCGGTTTCCGTGCACTGACACTAATGTACAACCCACGGTGATGTCCCCAAGGAAATGTCACCAATTAGTATGAAAGCTGCTGCAGTTATCAACTTAGACAAGATTTGGCCATGGAAAACACGAGGTTTTAAGATGAACCTATGACTCCTTCTCCCAAATGCCTTCCTGTCCAAATACGGGGTGGATATTTGAGAGACAGCTCAAGTGAACAACTTGGTTGGCTTTTGTGGTTTGGTGAAGCACTTTGCTACATGCCTGCCTTGCTTCCAGTGCTGGAAGCAGTTGGGAATGAGTTAGCACATCATTCTGGTTAAAACAAATATGTTTGCTTATATATATTTATGTATATATAAATTTCATTATTTCTCACTTTATACAAAATGATACATAGATTTTATACATAGTGAGAAATAGTGGGATTGCATGGCAAAGTTCAGCGTGGAAAAGTCTTTAAAAACAAAGGTGAAAACTCTGAGCTGAACATTAGGGAGCTGGAGGAGAGCAGGGGAAGGATTTGGGTTCCTTCACTTTGCATAAGCTGCTCAATACCCTGTGCTTAATCTGGAACTGGACAGGAAAAAAGTAAGAGGGGGGGAAACTGCCACACCATCTGTAAAAACTGCCAGGACAATTTATGCAGCATTATAAACCTTTCCCTGAAGCTGTGCTTTAATAAGATTCCTAGTCAGAAGTCAAACTCTGCCTAGTAATTCATTCTAAACTCTCATAATGCATTTATTAGTGTGGAAATAGCAGAAGTGAAGTGACCACATCTGAGGTCCATGTTCAAGATTAGTAAAATTTTCTGTCATTCTGAGTTAAAAAGGAAGGAAAATGAGCCATGTAACACGCAGCGAGTGATACCTTTTGCATTAGCAGGCAGCTAAATGGGCATTGTTTGAAATAACTTTTTTTTCAGGCTTCCTTAAAGCAGATGTTCAGTGTGATAAATTATTTTTTATCTCAAGATAAAGCTGTTGAAATGAGAAATGTTCCATTATAAAGGAATTTCTTGCAAGATAAGAATACACTTTATCATATTATGGCTCTTGCATCATATTAGATGCTACTTACGTGTTTTATTGAAATCAAACCTCTTGCTTAACATTTCTTTTCCAACAATACAAAAGCTTATGATTCACAGCCTCTTACATAATAGATATATTAATGAATTTCTGCATATTTTATTGCTTTGTATTATTCTAAAAGCCATTAATCTGTTTTTCTTGATTATCAGTTATGACAAAAACATTATAATTTTTCTCTGAATTTCATTACTGCCAAGTTCAGGGCTTTCAGAACTAATTTCTTTAGGTACCTGTTGGACTCATTAAACCTGATTCTTTTCTTCTTCCTTTTTCCTGTTGAAAATTCTATCCAGCCAAAGACCCGGTGTACTTTTATCAGAGTACAGGAGCATAAATTCTGCTTTGGGGTACTTGCATGTTCTTCCATTCAAGTAGATTATAGTTGTGCGTATGAAACTCAGGCCCTAATTATGTTTCTAATAATAGAAATTTCTTGCTATAAATACATGACTCATTGGAATGATTCTGGTGTGTTTAGACTGCAGACATGACTCCTGCATCTCATTAACCTCCCAGTTCTCCACTGGAGATATGGAAATGCTTGATGATTAGCAGAGGTCACAGGGAGAAAAAGGTTATTTGTAACCTCTCTCAAGGGGGGTAAAGCCAAAATGACAAATTGTTGGAGCAAGTGGCAGTGGCTTCAAGCTGTTCCTGTGTCCTCTCTGTCATGGGCCAGTTGGGGTGGAGCAGACCCTGCTGTAAGTCAGGAGAGACTTCCACAAGAATTGTGACCACCTCACGTGGTGCAGTTTTGACTCTACATAGTGCCTCATGCTTTATACTTTTTCGTATTTTCCTCACTGAATTGGTTTATTTGCTGAAGTGGGGGAGAATAGAAACTTCAACTTATTTTTCTATTTGCACTGTTAAATGAAGTGACATAGGCTAGATGTTTAAGTTACCTGGTTTCTAAATAATTTGGAAGTTTCACAGGGATCTGTGTGGTTCATAGGCACATAACAGGTAGTTTTGTACTAAATGGTTTTACTAACAATTTAAATTACTAAATTACTAACAATTACTGCCTGTACTAGTCTGAACAGTGCTTTGCATGAGTAGAAAAACTATCTATTGTATACATTGTGTACTGTATTTTTGACAAGGCTACCTCATTATATTATTCCTATATGTTTTCTTTTCTTTCCCAATAGCTTTAGTTCCTATCAAAACAAGGCATTGAAGTGTAAATAAACAGACCATCTTACCCATATATGACAAAAATATTTCTAATGTGCAGAAGCAAATATAGACTGTAGACCACTTAGTTCTCTGGACCAAGTTGAAATGAGATTTAGGTGATGCACAGATTTCGTGCTGTCTCACTCCAAGGGGGGGGAAACATGGCTTTCTCTGTGAACTTAGGCCTTAATGGTGTGGGTTTGATTAACGAATCACTGAATACAATATGGCAGATCAAACTCTGTGTGAGTAAATACTCACAGCTTACACAGCTGGATCAACCTCCTGGTATCCCACGATGCCCGTAAAGGCTGCTCCACTCCCTGCCTGCCTTGCTGGGATGGGCAAACAAGCATCATGAAGCATCACTTCTTCACCAGTGGGTCAAAAGCAGCAAGAAAATCCCCACCCCGCTGCACCTGCTTTTAGTGTTGACTGGCTGGAATTATTTACCATTAGTGCATGAGCAGGTATTTGAACAATCTTTTTTTCTTTACCCCTTTTTGTGATTTTAAGTACAATTAAAAGGAGATAAACGCAACTTGATCTTCAGTCAATCTGTGTGTGACCCAGCAAAGCACACCTTTTTAATTTCATGCATCAGTGGGATGATACGTCATGCTTTGTACAGTGCGACAGCTTGCTACATTGCATAACTCAACACGCTGCTGCAGCCAGGCATGCCAAATTAACCTGAGCATCAAACCAGGGCATTTCAGACAACAGCATCCTCCTCTGCAGCTCGCCTTGTTCAACAACCCTCGTTATTCCCCTTCGTCCCTCTCATTCTTCTTCTGTACAAATGGGGAGAATGGAGTATTTTGAAAGATGTGATTGGGTAATGGTTATGGAATGGGAGTAACTCCAGACTGGATTGGATGTGGTTTCTCTGTCAGAGGCTGCTCAAAAGGATGGGCATCTCTTTGGCTTTTGGGTTAGCATGGGAAGGAGAGTGGCTTACTGTGCTGCCTCCAGGGCTGTGCTCAGCTTGCTTTTAGTTCCCACAGCTCCTTGTATCCCATTTGCCAGCTCTTAGGACTCCTCCAATGCCGCAGAGAGGCTGTGGGTTCAACCAATCTTATATGAATTTGCTTTTCTCCCTTCCCACACCACACACTGTGTAATGCCAGCTGCCATCTGGCCTTTGGGGTGAACTTCTTTAGTGGCATGACAGGGAGAGGGACGTTGCTGCAGCTCTTCTGCTCCTCTGGCATCCTCTAAGGCACTTGGGTCATCTCACCTGCTTCCATCCAGGGAAAGTAATAGGAATCTTGCTTGGCAGATGCGGGGCTGCTTTGTGGGACTCTCTGCAGCCACCCCTGAAAGCTGCCAGCATCATATGCTAACTCCTGCTGTGCCCAAGTGGAGCATAACTGTGGACTTCAGGAATAAGAAAAGGCTGATGCTGGACATGAATCTTCGAGTCCAAGGCTGTGACATGCCACGTGTAAGCTTAAGCATCCAGAGCTTTGCTCGGGGCAAAATTTTTGCTTAATATCTGACATCTGTCAGTGACTTCTTGCATGTTCCTGGGTGAAGTAAAACAGATTCTTCAGGCACTTCTCGCATGGCTGCAGCAATGGGAAACCCTGAGGAACTGCTCTTGATGATCACACTTGAAAGTATGAAAAACAGGGAGGATTTTCTGTCCAGCGTTACCTGTCTACTTGTGCTCTTTGCCACAGCACCTGAGAGCAGCTTGGGAATGTCCCTGGCCACAGAGATGAGTGGAATGTGCTTGCCTGAACAGTGAAAATCAAACCAAAATGGTGCTTGGTGGCATAAATAAGGATCCAGCTTGGTGTTGGGGTTATTGCAGTGACTGGATTAGGGTTTGGTAGAGGTGACTGTGACATAGTTGTTTACCTGCAAATAAGAACCACAGCCAGGATGTGGGTTTGGATGTTTCTGGGTGACCAGAGTGATGTCCAGTTGTTGCTGTTCTGGCAGGAAGGAGTCCCTTTGGAGAAGAAGCTGCCATCTGTTTGTGTAGCACCTGGAGTTCAGTTCTTTTGCCTGTCCCTTTAATTATCATGTAAATTAAAAAGAGGGGAAAATGAACTGCCTGAAATCTGTTTCTCACCTTAATCTCTATATCAGCAAATGGGCTCCTTTAAAATAACAAGAATTAACGTGTCTGGGAGAGGTACAAGAGGGCCATGACAGTTTGGAGTCTTTAGATATTGTTCTTGCTTGAATTGCTTTGCATTTTCTCCAAGTGTACAGTGCCCTGTGGCACAATATCCATCCACACTGCATTGCTAAGTGCTGAAACTTCACATCTTAATTCTATGTGAGTGGTTTTCTCTCGAGGCTGCGATGCCTCTGCGGAGGGGGAGCCTGATAGCAGCACTGAGAAGGTTACGCATTATGCAGAAAAATGTTGATGGTGTATTAAAAAGTATCTTCACTAATGTCTTCTTATTTTTGTTTTTTTGTCTTGTACAATCATTTGAAGTACATCCACTTTGAGGTTCAGTGAGGAGGCGCCTGTTTATTTGAAGCTGATGGAGACACTTGAATGGAGGATAACTGGGATATAGGGCTCTGGGATAAATTACTCCACTTGTATTTTCTTTTTCTTTTAATCTGGGATGCACATAAGCCACACAGCAATATTATCATCACTTTGCACTTTTCTTAGGAAGTATCTTAATATTCTATAATCCTCTTTGCTACAGAATGGGGACTGAAGTAAGATGGAATTATATTTTAATGTAATTCCTCATGAAACAAAAGGGGACTGTGTTCAGAAGCTGGCTAGATATATGGCAAATGGGAACTAGACAAGCTGTGTAACATCATGACCAGTTTCTATGGCAACAAAAATGTCAGCTATCCTTTTGGCTGATTCTATTAGTCTGTGGTAGAGGCACTGATACTGACACATTCGGAATTTATTTAAACAAGAAGGTGAAAAGACAACCTTATAAACAAGGGGGAAGTTAAGCCACTGCCATAATGCTCTCTGACATGGATATAATGCTGTAACAGGCAAGGGAGATATTTCCAAGGCAGCTACTTGGAATTTTCTCTGAAAAGTGATTAAGCCATTTACAGAGAGGAGTTTACTCACTATTGTTTGATTTTTGACAAAATTCCATCTTCCTCTCCAGGGCTGCCATAGCTGAAAGTGCTGCCCTGTGTTCACCCCTGTGCTATGGATCTAGTGGCCAGGTGGCAATAAACTCTCCAGGGGGGATAAAATCTGGGCATCTGGGACATCCTAAACTAGTTGCCTGGGTTTGGGGTTTCCCCCTAGAAGCTTGCTGGCTTCTGTCCTGGTTCTATCCATGTAGTCAGTGCAAAGTGGCTGCCTGATGGGGAAAGCTGTAGTACTTGGTGATTAAAATACATGATCTGGCCACTAGAAAATGGAAAAAGCAGTTGCAAGGAGGCAAACTACATTCTGCATTCTCTCTATGTGGGTCAAATATTTTCCTAGGGATACTCGGAAATGATTGTGCTATGCTATTTCTCTTTGGTACTTTATCCTTTATTCTCTTGTTATTGAAATAGCTAAATGTTTTCCTACTTTCCAATGTACCATGACAATACAAACTGTACGGTGATGTAGGAGCACAAAATAAATATGGATGCAGATACTTGTCATTATGATAAAACAACATCTTTTCATCTTTATCTTGGAATTACAGGCTCCTCGGGAAGATGACAGTGTCTTGTTATGGAAAATGAATTTTCGGTAGTAGAAAGATATCTTTTAACTTATTCTTGAATTCTTCCTGTTTGCCAGAGGCATATAGAAAAATTAGCTTCCTTCCCAATTCTTTTGCTGGTTTTATTAAAATTCATAGTACAAAAAGTGCCATATAAAAGTGCTTGGTGTGTGACTGAGAAAAAGGAGAGCTGGAAAATGCAGAGCTGAATTTATTAGAAGATTATTAGCTGGCTGCTGGCTGGATTTTTATTTTTTTAGTTAGCTGAAAAAAAAGCCATCAGTATTTTTTGTCCATTTCTTTTTAAGCTTGTAATGTATTGAAGCGAATTTTATGCAACATGTATTTATATCTTTCCGATTAAAAAAAAAAAAAAGGCGCCAGATTCCCTAACAGAAAAGCTGTCAGAATTGTAACCACAATATAGCTCCTGGAAACAGAGTTCATGTGAACTTTTGAACTTCTTCAAATTCAAAAGAGCTTTCTGATAGGGACATGCATTCTCGAATTTGTCCCATGCTTCTGTTAAATCACATTCCTACAACCTGTAGCTCTGCCTCTTGCACCCCTGTGACTGCTGGCTTTGTTAAGCAACTGTTGTGTCAATATTGCACAAGTGAGTTATGTTTTGAGCTTTTATGAGTTAAAAAGAGAAGAAGTGATAGTGCATCTGGTATACAGCAAAACTGGGTGTTCTTGGACTAAAAACCAGGAGGAACAGCTATGTTGAAGTCTAGTTTCTCTCAACTTATGCATTTAATATAATCAGTTTACGAAGTTGTGCCTCTAACTCCTGTGGGAATTTGTCACTGTTCTCAGCAGCTTTTCTTTCCATCTTTGTAATGCAGTAGTAGGGGAAGGGAGGTGATGTCACTTGGTATTAGAGAAAATGAAGCAGATGTGTCTAAGACTGAACTAGAGAGCTTGAAATAGCATTGCTCTGTCCTCAGCTGGGGCAGGTGAGGATGGAGCAGCTTAGTGGAAAACTCCACTCCCTTCTAAATCCCAGCACAGTTTCACCTGAACAGAAGCTTTTTGTGAAGATGATCTTGATTATTTTGCTTTCCTTTCCTTTCTATAGGAAACTTTAACAAAACTGTAGTCTGCAAGGTTTCTCTGGTCCTGGTAGCAGAGGAGAGCACTTTGAGTCTTGCTTTCAGGTTTGCCCATCTCTGCTGCTGGAGACACTTCCTACTGCACCTCCTTTCTGAAGACCCACCTGAACTCAGGGCTTCCACAGTCTGGGCAGTTTCTTACTCCCAGGAACATCACTGGTTTAGATTGCAGGGAATAATGTCACATTTATCCTGACAAATAGAGAACAAAGCTTTTATGACATTAAATGCCTAAAATAAACGAAGCCTGTTCTTTATCCCGGATTAATTGTTACAGCAACACCAGACTTTCTTCTCCAAAGAAGGTGAAATCTATGAGAGGGGAGTGGAATTTCTTCTAAATGTTTTAATTCTTAAGCAGGACTGACACACCTGATGGCACAAACAGTAGCATCTCTTAATTTGGATGGAAAGACAGTGGTGGGAAGAATGCAGTCTTTCCTTCTGAAGCCATTGACTTGGAAAACTCACACACTCACAAAGGCTGACCTTTCAAGGAGTCACAGACATTAAATACAGTACTTAATCAAAAGTTAATTTCACTGAGCATCTAACCTGAGGGCAGGCTCAAGCTTACTGTACTTTGAAGTCAAATGCGTGGCTGGTCCTATTGTGATCAAAACACGTTTTGAGTTCTGGATATTAGCAAGGGAAATAACTGTGGTGCAAAAGCAGATATATCCTGATTTCAGTCCTTCCTGTACAATTTTGAAGGCATTATTTGGGATCCCTCCTTTAGTGTTTTTGTTTATTCTTATGATCAATAACTGTAATGCTGATCTGGTACAAAGGAATTAATCTGGTTCGGTTGCTTGAGTTGCCAAGGTTGGACTGTGCTCTGTGTTGGTGCACTTGGAGTTCCTTGCCTGCCTTGCTTCTGCCCTTCAAAGAAACAAGCAGTGATTTTTAATTATTTTTTTAGGGCATGTTTATATATAAAAATATATATGTATGTATATTAAAAATTTTATAAAATCTATAATTAAAGATTATAGTTATTAAAAATTCTATTTAATGTTGTGCTGGTATATTTTAAGTATCAAGCATTATGTTTCAAATCCAGGCATCCCTCATCAATAACGTGGCAGTGGCCTGCCAGCTGCCTGTCTAATGAGCCAGATGTTGCTAGAGGAGCTCTTCAATAAAGCTTGCCAAGGACAAGAAATCACATTGCTGGCTCTTGGCAGGTTTTGATGTGTGTTGGAAGTTGGGCCTCCAGTGCGTGTGTGCCTCCTCATAGCAAAAGGACTGGTGTTTTCAGGGTCCTGTCAGAGCAGAATAGGCCAGAAGTGGAAAGTAGTCTGAACTGGTGTGTAGGAGCAAATAGCTGGCCTGATATTCATCAGTAATTGTCATTGCTAATGAAGTGCCTTTTCTGACACTTCTAGAAATGATGGATGGACACTTGACTTTGTGTTCTTTAGAGGTGAAAATACTTGCTATCAGAACCACTTAATTGTAAGCTGATGGGCTTCCTTCTGCTCATAACTAATGCTGGTTTTTCATTTGGTGATAAAACAATAGGGCAAGTGGTAAAATCTCATAGGAAGACAACAGAGAGTGAACTTGATGTCATCTATTGCTTCTACCTCACAACCTTTTCTTCCCCTCTTCACATCTACTCAGCCTTTAAAAATCAGCATGAAAGAAGCCTTTGTTATGTCAGGGTGGAGACCTGCACCCTGGGACTCTCCTTGGATCGCTGTTGTCCTGAGCTCACAGTGACAGTGTTTGCAAGGGTTTGGGTTATTGTCACTTAAAAAGCTGATGCCTGTTGGTAGAGTGCAGCTGCCCTTGTTGAGGCTCTCAGACTGGCTCTGTTCTGCAGGGTAGAATGTATTTACTCAAGGGGTTGTTAAAGGTGGTTCTTTTACCCAGGAAGAACAGCTGTGAGGGCTGGTCTGTGCACAGATGCTTCATGTGTGTTGGCCAACAAGGAGCTGAATCACAGAAATGTGATGACTTGCAGCAGCCTACTGCTTCCTTGGAGGGAGAAAACCTGTTTTCTCCTTACTGCCAGAGAGATCTGGTCAGCCTTGGGTTGTATCCCAGGGAAACCCATTAAATTCAGAGATGCTGCATGTTCAATCCAAAAATATGCTCCCCGTTGAATTTCCTTCTGCCAAAGAAAAGCAAGTCACCCGTGACCAGTCAATAATATCGTTTCTCCAAAGCTCCTGATCTTTAAGCAGAGCACAAGGGGCATCATTTAACGGTCACAAAACCTGCCTCAGATGCTCTGTGTCCAAGTCCCCCTCGGCAGGTTCCTGGGATGGGTGAACCACAGGTGAACGCTGGAGGGTTTTCTTTCCTCCGAACCACGTTGTGGCACAGTGGGAGTTCACCCCGATCAATGTCTTACCTTTGTGTGGTACTTAAGAAAGGAACTACAGAAACATAGTGAAGCAAGAGGATACTGCCTTAATTAGGCTGGACGTGTGCTGAATTCACATTAGCAGTGTCTGTTCCATACGAAATCGGGCGGGATTAGAGCCTCCACCAGTGCAAACTGTTGGGGACGCGGCACAGTCGGTGCAGACGTGCTGATTCACTCTTCCCTACGTGTGGCATTAGCGCCCATCCTTGTTACCAGACTAAAAATGTCTAAGACGACGCAAGACTGTGATACTTAACATTTTTAGGCAATTGCTGTTTTTGTCAAAACTGTCTGTAGCTTTTCTCCTTCAGCGCAATATGGTAAGTAATGAGCTATTGGAATAATGTCTGTTTGAAACATCCGTAGCCATATGGCAATGTGGGAGGCGAGGATAAAACAGGGATCAGTCACAAGTGTTTACTTTGAAACACAGATAAAAAGGCAAGTTTTGTGCTGCAGCTTGGTTACGTGTTGGATCAGGTATTGGAACCAGTAATTTTTAATTACTTTTGTGTTTAGTGAACTTTAAAATCCCAGGCACTGAAATCAGTTGTGTATTAGTCTTCCTGACTGCTCTCTTCAGATCTGCTCCCTGAACAACAGGACAAATGGATGTTACCTTTGAGCAAAACCACAACCGCCTAATAATCCACGTGGTCATTAGACAGTGGTTATTTTCAGCACTGCTGTGAGCTGTGTGTGGTTAAAATGGGGAAAATGTTGCTGAGGAAGGCTTAGTAACACCGCCTGGCTGTGCTTGTAAGACGACTGCAGAGGTTCTGGGTTGTTTTAAGACCAGTTCAAGCCCTTCTGGCAAGCACTTGGATGAACAACTTCTTCACAAAGAGCTGAATAACTTGGGCTCCTTCCTGAGCTGAGCCAGAGCTGCTCCACAGAGTGGAGTCCTCTGGGAAAGTAGGTGGGTTATTTTTGGAACTGAAATTGTGTTTGAAAGTGACAGTTTGTGAAAATATCCCTGCAGAGGTAAATCCTCATTTGGGATCAGGGAAGCTGTACTGTTTGCTTTTCCTGAGCCTTGTACCTGCACTGTTGGCTGCTGCCTCATTCCTGGGGTCCCAGACCTCATCGGTCTGCTCCGTCCTGGAGATCCCACATTGGAATCCATTTGGGGGATGAGGGAAAAGAGCACCTGTCAGTGAGGCATTTGAAATCATAGAGATCTAGAATGGTTTGAGTTGGAAGGAATCTTTGATGGCCATCTGGTCCAACTCCCCTGCAGTGAGCAAGGGCATCTTCCACTAGATCAGGTTGCTCCAAGCCCTGTCAAACCTGACCTTGAACACTTCTAGATATGGGGCATCCACCACCTCCTCAGCAACTTGTGCCAGTGTTTCACCACTCTGACTGTAAAAAAACTTTCTTTATAATTAATCTAAATCAACCTTCCTTTAGTTTAAAACCATAACCCTTGTCCTATTGCAACAGGTATCAAGAAAATATTTTAGTTCAACTAAGAAAACCTCCCATGGCCCACATGCATTTCATGTTTAAAATACCTTTGCAGGTTAATTAGATTGATGAGCCTGTTGGGTAGGATGAATGTGAACACGTAGGTGAAGAGAGAAATTTACTGCATCAGTGTGGTCTGGCAATTTGCTTCAGGAACACATCATTGACTGCTGATCAACTAAAGGATACACATTCCTTTAGAGAAGGAGATTTCGTGGAAGGGGAGTGTTTTCTTTAATAGAATCATAGAATCCTGGAATGGTTTGGGTTAGAAGGGACCTTAAAGCTCATCTTGCTCCAAGCCCCTGCCATTTGGCAGGGACACCTTCCACTACAGCAGGTTGCTCAAACCTCTTTGCAGAGTAGAAGCACAGGGGGAAAATAAAATCTGAAATTTCTCTAATACTGTGTAGGCTTTGATTAGAGAGCACTCTGTATGCTAATTGAATGTTGTCTTCTATTAGCATAATCTTGGGGTTATGTCTGGTCAGCATTAATGATAAGTGACAGAGATGCATTTCAGAAACTCCATTTCATCAAATGGGAATTATATCCTGTAAATGCAAGCCCAGATCATAATATTTCATGTTTGTGTTGATTTATCCCAGTCTTAGACTATTTATATCAATTTGCTGGTGGAAAACATATCATAGAATCATTTAGATTGGAAAAGACCTCTAAAATTATCAAGTCCAACCATTAAGATCATCTTGTGTGTGATCTACTAATTGCACACATATAATACAGACATTATACACTGTATAATGTATAAATATATGAAAGATTAAGACTTTTTGAAATGTACATAAGTGGATTCTAAATTAAAATTTGAAATAAAGTTACTCTTTAAAGGAAACATATTGTATATATTCTTATATGTACAACATATACATATGTTTTTATAAACTTTAGAACCATGTTTAATGCGTGTGCTTTAAACTTGTAGGACCATATTGCTTGGAGCTGTATGCCTGTAATTGTTCACAGGCTAAGTGTTTGTGCTCAAAAATCACAGCAATTATAATTATTGTAAGTAGCTGTGCTTCAAAATGAGCATTTAGAAGAGAAATGGGCTTTTTCCATGTAAGCATCATCTGTATATATATATTTAAAAATCCTGGGAAAGGGGCTTTGTTCTACCAGCACCCAGGTAACTTCAGGAAAATTAAACAGAAACAAACCCAGCATCTACCCATCGTTTCAGTTCTACATACAAATGTCTTCACAGCTATTTGCACTTGAAATGCTTCATTTGCCAACTCCAATGTGGCATTTGCAAATGCAGATTAGTGAGGGGAGCGCTGTTGGCTGCTGCTTCTTCCTCCTTTCAGATGTGGCTCTTACTGGACATTTCCTGCCCAGACTTGTAGGCAGCAAACATATGGTCTGGTAGATAGTTTATGGAATAACTTGCTGAGAGTACTTCAAGTGTTCCAGAAATCTCTCAGGCAAAAATGCACAATTTTAAACATAACATTCATCTGAAATGCCAAAGTTAAGATATTCATTTGCTCACTGGTATTGTTGCATTTCATAACGAGAGCTCAGACAGAGATAGATTGTGGGTTAAATTAGCAGATAAAAATCTCTGCCTTTATTAGCTGTTTGCTTGAAATGCAATTGCTTTCAGGGTCTGCATTACATGAGAAATTGCTATATCTGATTAACAAGTGAATTCCACAGCATCAGTAGCGAGCAACAGTGGGATTGTCCATCTGTCTGAGATTCCAATTGCTCCATTCGCACTGTATAGCACTTCTCTTTCATCAAATGTATTCAGTGCCTACCACCATGAAGGGAACTAATTCTTCCCGGTACTTCTGAACTGTGTCAAGTGTTCTGGGCATCAGTTTTCCTACAATTTTAGGTTTTCATAGCCTATAGCAAATGTGTAGCACACCAATTTTCTTATTTTTGAGTTCCCTCCAAGGTCTTTTTCATACCCACCCTCGTACACAGGGCCAGGACTCAGCTGGTTGTAGTCACTGTAGCAAAGAGTTTGATTTCAGTTGCCTGGCAGTACATATTTATTTATATCAGCTTAGCATAGATAAGGATCTGGATTCAGGCTGTACCTTAATATGACATTTAGTACCCCAAAATGTGGCACAGATTGATGCATGTTGGAAGAACTCACCATTTTATCCTTCATATGGCCCTTGGATGTGAAGGTCCTTTACATGGCTCATCTCTACTGCAGATGGAGCTCCTGTGGTGTGATGAGGGTGGCTCAGGGTGGTTGATAGCACGAGGTTTGCGGGTTAGCCCGTGACGGGTTTGTGTCTGCCTGGAGACCTGGCCACAGGCTGTCTGGCTGTGGAGCCAGGTAACTGTTCCTGGACGATAGAGACTTTCCAGAAATGCCTGTAGAAGGGAAACTGGGAAAGGACTTTTCTTTCCCTCTAGTTAATTTCTATTCCAGTGAGATGAAATAATATAATTTACGTTTCTGCAAGCACTCATCTCTTCTGCAGGCTTTCTTTCTGGATGCACATACATCAATGGAAACACAAACTCAGGTTTCTTTTCCTCCTTCTTTCTGTTCTTCTTTGAAACTAGATACCTTATATCCCTTTGTGTCCCTAGCCCTAGATCAACCAGATTGCCCATCTTTCTATATTGGGCCCCTCCAGTCCCAAACAAAACATTATCAAACTTCGCATTTCTTTTTCAGTGTTTTCGTCCTGGGAAAATAGTGATGAAAATTAGAACCCATTCAGTGTTGTAAATACAGCAAATTATTTTCCTAATATGTTATCCAGCAGTTACAAGCTAAATAATTCAGCACACTTTTAGGCCTCTATTCAAACTGATGAGCTAAAATAAAAAGTGTTGATTAAGGTAAGTACATACCTCGTGTAGATGAATTTTGCTGTTTTGTTTGGTTCAGCTTTTTCCAAATAGGGGAGGTCTCTGATTTATATACAATTGTTCTTGTAAAGCTTCTTGGAAGCTGCATTTCTTTTCTATTTTCTGTGTCTTTTTAATATGATCACTTTAAACCCACGTTGCAAAAATAGGGTTTTCTATCACAAGCTTGTGTGCTCATGATGGGTTTTATTTTTAAATCCTACCTCACTGCTGGAGTTCAAGTGTCACATAAAGCAAACCTGGCTGCAGGATGATGATAAAGCGTAAGTGTCAGCTCCTTGGATTTTTCTAAAAGTATTTCATAATTGAGAATGAAATGTTTTTGTTTTACTTATTTTTTGCTCCTTCCCCTGTTTAAGAGCCCAAGGTTTCTATAAAATTCAGTGTTATCACACTTGAATGACACATCTGTATTTCACAGGCCCACTCTGCCCTTGTGCAGAACTTGCAGAGGGAGATGGATTTCATAGAATCCCAGAGTGGTTTGGGTTGGAAGGGACCTTAGAGCTCATCTCATTCCACACCCTGCCAGGGGCAAAGACACCTTCCGCTATCCCAGGTTGCTCTGAGTCCGGTCCAGCCTGGCCTTGAACATTTCCAGGGATGTGGCAGCCACAGATTATCTGGGCAACCTGTGCCAGGACCTCACCACCCTCACTGGAGAGAAGTTCTTGCTTATATCCAGTCTAACCCAGCCCTCTGTCAGCTGGAAGCCATTCTGCCTTGCTTTGTTGGGGAGTCTTTGCTCTCTTCTTCTGTACTTGCATAAAACCCACAAACGTGTTCTTCTGGCACACAGCACCTTCAGGAGGTTTGAAGGTGGCTGTGCTGCCATCGTGATGTGCCACTGTACCAAGTTAGTGGGGTCTTGGCAGGGAAAAGAAACTCTTTCCCGTGATCCTGGATGGCTTCATCATAAACAGCCAGCATCCTGGGATCATCCCATTAGCAAACGGATCGGCAGGGATATAATTAAAGCTATTGAACTAATGTTTTTACTATTCAGATGAGTTGTTCAGGTAATAGAGATGCTTGTTTCCTGTGCACTAAGATGCTTATTCCAAGAAGTTCTGAGCAGATGGAATCAAAACATAGCTGTTACTCTATTTGTTTATGGAAATCCCCCTTGTAGCACAAGCTAACGGTTAGACTTGAACTGTGTGAGCTCCAGTTACGCCTTTCCACAACCTGCTCTTTAAATGCCAAAACTAAAACTTGTGTTTGGGAGCAGAACAAAACACTGTGGTTTCTAATGGTGGTTTGTCCAATGCAGAAAATCCACGGAAGAGAAGATGTAGGCAGAGATAGCTGGCAGTCTGCTTAAAGCACTGTGGTCAAGAACACTGTAACTGTTTGTTTGGGAAGCTTATTTTACGTGGTACATTGAAGGAATAACACTGTTCCTACTGAAATGAGCTGTCATGGGTTCTGTAATTAGCCTGTTGTTAATCATGTGATGGGAGCTCATCCTAATTTCAAAAACAAAGTTGTGGTACAGAGGCTCATTCCAAGAAAAATGATAGAAGAATCTTTAGACTTGTTACCAAGGATTTAGATAAATTAACTTTAAAAATCACCTTTTATGGTGTTTGTCTAAATTAGAGAGCAAGTTGTTTATGTAAAAAAATCACAATGTTAGGAAAACCCCAAAAGTGTTTGCTTAAATATTTCTTCTTTTTATTTATATATATAAATGCTTAGAAGAATAAAGTGGTTAGATTTTGATCTACACTGTTCATTGTGGAAGCTCTATCTGTGAAGATATTTCTGACTTGGACCATTTTAATCAAGTTCAGAAGCTGATTTTCCCCTCCCTGTCAGCATAGATACAGAAAAGCTGTTACAAAATGATCCCTTTTAATCCCGTGCCATTTTTATGTGCTGATTAGAATCAGGGTAATTTCAGCCTGTGTTGAAGGAGTTAATCTTCCTGATGGAGATGTGAAAAGTCGGAGCCATCTTAAATCTCAATACCACATGCTGCCTTAGGGATCACACTGTGCTAAAACCCGAGATAAAAAGGCCTGACAAAGATTATTGACGGTTTACCTTTTAATGAGCAGCTTGGATTGATTTTTATTTCCCTCTGGGGCTGCTTGCTTTGCCCTGTTTCCACCCATGATGTCATGATTAACAAAAACAACAACAAAATTAAGGCTTCATATCTGAATAATGGAAGAGAAATAAAGAGTAGCCATGGCATTAAAGGGAAACCTGTGCCAAATCCCACTGAACCTCCTAGGAAAAGCCAGAGCCCTTGAATCAATGGTTGGTGCTTCTCCCCATCGGAGGAAATGCACCTTCTACCAAGCAACTCAACTCTTCGACTGCGTTATATATTTTAAATAACATATCACTCTGCAGATCAACAGAAAAACAACAAGAACTTAAATAGAAAATGCTTTCAAATGTATATAATACCACTGTTGAAAAAAGCAATGATTTCTCTTTTGTTTGCCAAGCCCTCACCCCTCTAAAGCCAACACTGAACAAACCGCCTCTGGCTACGTTCCCATAATTTCGTTCAAATCCTTAAGCTTCAAAAGAGAGCAGCTCTGCCACCACAAAACTATCATCCTGAAAGCTCTTAAGCTCTGACATCACCTATTCTGTTTCAGTCCTTGCGAGTAGACCTTGCCAGAAAATGGAAATCCTTTTTCACACGGAAGAAGGGACGTGTTTTGTGGGGTTTTTTTTTGGTTTTTTTGTTTATTTGGTTGGTTGGTTGGGTTTGTTTTTTTTTTTTAAATTCTCATTCTCATCAGTATTAAGAAAAAAAAGAAGGAAAAAGCTGTTTTATTCCCAGGCATGGCTTTCCAGAACAAAAACCCTGTTTTCGAAGAACAGGATGGAGTGAAGCCTTCCAGGCAGGCAGATGGGAAGCCGGCGGCACAGAACAGTTCTGTAAAGTGGAAACTTTCCATAGTAATATCCTGGTTTCCAGGGCAGGGGAGCCATGTACCTTCTGCACCTGTTTGGGAGATGGCCGCAGCCTCCTGGGCAGGGCTGGACAACCTACCTGTGGGTCCACAGGCAGGTTTTGGAGCCAGCTGGATAGAAACACAGTGACACTGCATGGGATAGCTGCTTAAGAGGCTGTAGTGGCTGGAAAATGGGAATCCAAGCGAGCTTGTGAAGACTGAAGGTGTCTGCTGATACACAGGTGATCCTCAGAGTTGTGTTGGGTGGAGGTGTAATTGGAAATGTGGTGGTTAAGAGCACTTGAAGAGTGGCTCTTGTGTGGAGCTGGATGCTGCAGAGCATCATTCCTTAATGCACTTGGCCTGTTGCACAAGGTATGCTGTTGTGTGGAGGGTGGAGAGAGGAAAAAGGAAACACAGGTTAAATTGCTTGAACTATCGCTAAAATCCTCATCTCAAAGTGCATTGGGTCTTTCTTGTTAGCTTTTTTCCTTTTTTTCCCATTAAGTAAAGGTTTGTTGAATAACTATGGGCTATTCTCAGCAGTGTAACATTTCAATTCCTTAAAACACATCCTTACCTATCAAATTGGCAGGCTTGAGGAACACTTATTCTGCTGCAACTTCAAATCACTGCTTCAAAAATTGATCTGGGCTTAGGTATGTCTTTGCATGTCCATGCTTATTAGCCTCATGTTGTGATTAACTTAATGGGCTATGGAGTTTTACGTGTACTCTATGCAAATGCAACTGAAAAACCAATTATTGAAAAGTGAAAAATGAACTCTAGGAGACAGTCATTAGACTATTAGAATCCCCAGTTCCTTTGGAAACTGTATTTGGGTAATACGTGGTTTTAATACTGAATTTCAACCCCAGAAAAAAAAAGCAATTGGCAATTACATTTTTTTCAGGCAGTATGAAAACATTTTGACAGAGCTGCCTGCGTGGGTTACTAAGACCTACTGGGTTTTACGAGTTGGAAAATTAGTCACAGCTTCAGTGAAATGCTGTAGTCCACTTAGTAGCCTATTTGCAAAGTCCTTAGGTGTACAAGCATCCATGAACTTAGTTTGGATTGCTGGTGAGTGTAATCCACACTATCTGGGCTGGATCTAGCAGCAGAGATGCTCCCTGGCTGCATCCTTGCAGGACTACCTTCCAATGAACGTGTTTTGTGTGGGTAGATGGTGATAAAAAATCTCCTCTAAAGCCTAATGAATTAATTTGCATGCCCAAGATGACATGGGCAGGCTGTGGCAGCATCTAATGGGGCACAAGTACATCAACATTGCAGTGGATGGCACTGTTACTGTTAACTGGAAAATTATACCCATGATCCCTCCCATCCCCATAATAGCTGTGTTTTTAAAAATATTTTCCTCTTCATCTGCCAAAGGTGCTATAGGTGGCTGGTGATCACCTTCAGGGCATTCCCAAGCTAGCAACCCCAAGTTTGGGTTAAAAGCCTCTTCAGAAGGAGGTTGCTGGTGGGGATGTGGATTATGCTGCCAGCTACAGTAAGTGCTGACGTGGTGATGCCAGAGCTTGCAGCATTGCGCTGGCGTTTGGTGAGCTGTGCTCTCAGACTGGAGCTCACCTGGCTGTTTGTAGGGAATGGAGCTCAGTGGAAAGTAAAAAATGTTTGGTGTTAGCAGCTCCTACACAGGTCCAGGGCCCCCACATAGAAATGTGTGCAGATCTGGGGACTGTCAGGGTAC
>JAYRBT010000005.1:3962104-3981544 GCA_036023395.1 Myiotriccus ornatus
GGTTGCTGGTGGGGATGTGGATTATGCTGCCAGCTACAGTAAGTGCTGACGTGGTGATGCCAGAGCTTGCAGCATTGTGCTGGCGTTTGGTGAGCTGTGCTCTCAGACTGGAGCTCAGTGGAAAGTAAAAAATATTTGGTGTTAGCAGCTCCTACACAGGTCCAGGGCCCCCACATAGAAATGTGTGCAGATCTGGGGACTGTCAGGGTACGCAGCAGATTCTGAGTGTCTGTTCAGTGCACACACACACGGTGCTGTGGGGCTGATTTGGTTCTTTGTTCAGCTCACTTTGTCTGCTGTGCAACACTCTCATAACAGGGTGACAGGCTGGGAGACCTTGTGTGGGAATGAGTCACCCCGGGCTCCACGGGGAGCTCTGCAAACAGATTAGGGGCAGCATCTGACCTTTCATTTTCCATAGTGCCCAGACACAATTGGATGAGAGGTGAGAGGGTATCCAAAGGATACTGGCTGTAATTTAATCAATTGACATTTAGATGTGCAGTGATGAGTGTCTGTAAATGCTTTGGATGGATGAATACAAGATACAGAAAGAGAAATCAGGATGTAAAAATTCCACAGACCAAAGTTTGGAAGAGTAGATAAACAGGAGTGAGATGTGATGAGAGAAGCACAAAGCTACGGAACATAAAACATTTTATATTGAACTGTTTTGAGTCTATTCCATCAGGTAGCTTAAAGCTATTTAAAATATCTTCTGTACAAATGAAGAAGAGTAAAACAAGAATAATCGCAGTACAGATAAAGCATGTATCAAGAATAAAATACACTGATAAGGAAGATTATGAAGCAAAGAGGAGGAATAAATATGATGTGGAAACCAGATGTAGAGACTGAAGGGAAGATGCATAAAAGATAAATGGAAGTATTAAGACATTTGTCAAATCCTTGAATGTAAAATGTCAGGGCTTCAAGAACTTGTAAAGGTTATTTACTAACTAAGGCCAGAGTGAAATACTGTGTAAGTACATTGATGCAAAACAGACGTGCATGCACACTTTGCACAGTGGGACTGCTTCGATTACTTAGTGCCCAAATAAAAAATAATAATTCTTTGCCTCTTTGTTGCCAGGGAAATGGGATATAAATTCTATAGGAAATGGATGTAAATTTCTGAGCTTTTAACAAAAAACAGGATGAAGGGGAGAGGAGGGGAGGGAAGGAATGGGCAGAAATCACACCAGAAATTACAGCCCTTAAGTATTGAAATATATACTGGAAAACGTAGTAGATAGAATGAATGTAAATTACTTGGATTGAGGAAACTAGAATTGCATTGTTTTAGGTGTGGGAAGGCATTGATAAATTTTCTGAGTCCCTTGGGGAATGCCTTCATAAACAGCTTTTTAAATCTTTTGAAATGGGAGACTCAAATTCTGTAAGGGCCTAAATAAGAAGTAGTATGGAAAACTTTATTTTGAATTGGGATAATTGAATATTCATTCAGAATTACATAATCATATGCAGTATCAAATTAGTTCTTTTAGGAAATCTGTGTCAGTAGCTAGAAAAAAGTCAAAATGATTTGGAAGTTTGGTAGAGCATCGTTAGACTCGGTAGGATTCCAAGGCTGATCCTCCACAGGCAGCTGAGAAGGGCAAGTCTTCAGTGTCTACTTCAGAGATTAGGATTTCACTTGGAAGACTTGCACCAATTTTGAGTTATTGGTATAGAAACAACAGAAGGAACTGTAAAAGCTTCATGTGTTAATAACTTGGAAAGGGGAATTTGCAGCAGGATTAAAAAAATGATATGGAGTGACACAGAACTGGGAAACAAAGCATTGGAGCTGAGGAGGTAAGCAACCTATGATACTTTGGAATCCAGCCCATAGATTAAGAGTGCAGGAAGATAAGCAGGCTGCACAATTTATGGTAAAGCAAGATAAGCCTATGGACAGACAAAGCATGAAATGTAAAAAGATGCAGCAAAATAACCTCCATGGCTGCATGCTGACAAGATGGACAAGGAACAGATGAGCAGGGGAGTTAGATGATGTTGCCTTCATTACAAATGTTATCATCAGTGCATTGCAGCAACCGGTATGTTAAAGCATGTGTAGCAGAGTGACATTTAAATCACCTGAAATAACCTGATGGCAAACAAAGGGCTGGGGATACCTCTGCAGTTACTTGTGTGGAGCTTGGCTTGGGTCATTCTTTGCTATAGGCCCAGGCAGTGGATGGCAGAGGCCAGCCACGATTTTCTCCTGAACTCTTAAACCACTTCTATATTCTGTCATCACACTTACATATACTGTATTGTTAGACAATTATTAAAATTAACCAACCTGTTGTAATGACTCCTGGTTCCACGCACACAGTTGCCATTCTCTTGCAAAGGGAGAGAGTATCAAGAAGAGTATCAAGAAGAGGTGCTATAATTACACTCAAGGCTATGAGAGTGAGACTTCTGTACTCACTGAATGTAAATTCATCCCCCAGATCATTTCTTTCAGCTATTTATCCTCTGAGAATACATTAGCTGTTGCTATTTCTGTGCAGGGAGTAGGATGACTGTTTATAAAGAGCCATGCAGATAAATCAATACCATTTGCAAATCTGATGAACTCTGCTGTGCTGCAGGTTGCTGTGACCAGGCTGCTCTGTGGCTTTAGTACAACTCACTTGACTCGCAGCCTTCTCCCAGGTGCAAAAGTGTGACTTTCTGTCTTCTCAGTGATATATTAGTTCTTTTCTTTCTGGTGAAGCAGCTGCTGCTGATGGCACAACTCCAAGCTAGAGCAGGGTGAATTCCCATCCTCAGTCTTCTCACCTCCTTCCTCTTCTGAGGAATGGCAAGGAGGCAGAGCCTTGGGCACGCCGTGGTAGTGGAGTGCCCTTTGTTAAACATCTGTGTGGTTTGTGGCTTACTTGCCCTGTGCCTCAGGTCCTGAACACCCAATTCCTTTTGTAGATCAGTGATGGGAAGCACCTGCAATCTCCTCTGCATCCTGTCCATCTTTCTTGCCACCTTGAAGGCATTGTTTGCTCTTGGGTGCATCCTTCAAATAGACTGTCCTTTTGCTTCCTTAGGTGCAGTTGTGCTTTTTTAGGTGTTAGGGTATAGCTGCACAGTGAGTGGTGTTCACATCTTTGAGCTAAAATCAGCCCTGTTCAATTTTAAGATCATGGACTAAATTATTAGACCTGTAAATCTTACTTCTGTAGGCATCAACGCTCCATGTTTTGAATGTCTGACACTGGATTAGTGGGAAAACGCTGCTGCATCTGCACAGATCAATTGACCAGAGGCGGTGTGAGGGTCTGACATGACCCATCTTGGATGTGCTGCTTTCACATCTTAAATCTGCTGGTTGTGGGATGTTTGGTCACTGGCTGTATCACACTGAGGACGAAGAGCACAGTAGCTCCTTCCTAAATCCTTTAAACGAGTGATGTACCACATCTAAAATAACCCCAGAAGGATTTCTCTGTAGTTTCCCTTAGTCACATACTTTAAATTTAATGACAGCTCCTAATCTCTTCGTGCTGTAGATGTTCAGTGGGTCAGAGCTGTAGTGGCTGTCTGTGCTGTATTGGTTGCATTTGCTCTATCATCAGGAAAGAAAAGTCTTTATTCACCCAAAGACCAGTGATTAATTCCAATCAGCAGAGTTTGGAACTGATCCAGCCTAGAACTTCTCCAATATTTATGGTGTTTAGCTCCAGGATTTTCTAATTTAAGCATTTCTGTAGCTGAAGTAAAGTTATGAAGTGTTGAAGCAAACTCTCATAATACTTACCTTGCCCTAAGAGGAATAGTCAGTGCAATAACATAAATGGTTGTAATCTATGCACTTTGAATTATGGTATGACAGTCTCCGAAGACGTCCTATTTAATTTGGAGTTAATTCCACCTTCATTGCTCCATGGATGCACTTGAGGTGCTCAGTGCTGTTTAATTTGGGTTCTTTTGAATGCCAGATGTGGAGAATTAGAGTAATTATAGTGTATAACTCAGCCTTTAAAGACTGTTTCCTTTTTAGAGAGTATAAAGAGTATATAAATTGTTCTAAACATTTTAGTGGGTATTGATGTCCTGGAAGATTATGCAGCTGGAAATAGAATGCAAGGTCTTTGTGTCTCTCTATCCAAAGATAACATCACAATTTCTGGCTGCTTTCTTAAGGAAAAACAAAGCAAAGCAACTAACAAAAAGCTCAAACCTGCCTGAGGGTTAGGAAATAATGGGTATCTATGCTTGTGGTTTCTTTGGGAAAAATACCATCACCTCAGCAGAAATCATCTTCATGGAATCACAGAATGGTTCAGGTTGGAAGGGACCACTGGAGGTGATCTGATCCAACCTCCCTGCTCAAGCAGAGTCCTGAGGACACATCACTCAGGATTGTGTCCAGATGGATTTTGTGAATCTCTAGGGAACGAGACTCCACAACCTCTCTGGGCAGCCTGTTCCAGTTGTCAGTCACCCTCACAGAAGGAAGTTCTTCCTCACGTTCAGGTGGAATTCCCTGTGTTCCAATTTCTTCCTGTTGCCTATTGCTCAGCACCATTGAGCAAAGCCTGGTCCATCCTCTGACACCCTTCCTTCAGATGCTTATAGACACTAATAGGATCCCTTCTCAGTCTTCTCTTCTTCAGGCTAAACAGACATATCTTGTAGCATTGGCCTTTATTTTAAGGTCTAGGAGACCCAGTGATGGATTTGCACCCTGCTGTGATAAGTGCTTTTTGGGTACCAGCATAATGCCAGTCCCAATGTCAAATAAATACTCTATGGCACCTCCTAAGATCTGTTATTCATGAGGAGAAGATTTCCATGAGTCTCTGCAAAATAATCTGTTATTTCTCTGCTGAAAACGAAATTTGTGCCTACAAAATCTCAATAAATACTGGTTTTCCATAGTTCTAGTGTTTACTGTGGAATCTTACTCCACTGTTCACCTGCTTGCTCTTATGTCTCTCCTGAAGCAGCACTGTCAGGAGCAAGGACTTTGCTCTGTGTTACTGCAGCACCAGGCACAAATGGGCAGGGAAAGAAAGCTTTTGCTCTTGAGCTAGCTCAGGGAAAGCAAAGAAAGAGGTGAAAAAAGAGACAAAGTGTCCAGGTTTATTAAGGTGAACTCAATTCTTTACCCATTCTGCAAGTCAGCTGTGATTCAGAGCTGGTGCCATCGCCTGCAGTTTTCATAGTTTTTAAGGTGTGCTGAAGTTTCAAAAGCAAATTAGTAAATGCTGATAAAATATATAAATAATTGTCTTCCCTCCTTTCAGTGCAGTCACAACTGCAGGGTTTTAGTACCAAATAGAGACAGTGGGCAGAGGCTTTGTTTTGTTGACAGTTATTGAATCAGTCCTACAGATATTTCTGGTGCCTGTGTTTCTGGCAGCTGAGTTTGGGGTGTGTAGGGTCTGTTTGTATCCTCTGGCTGTAGGGTGAGGAGCAGCTGCCATGGGGACATTGATTGCACCAAAGGACTGGCTCTTAGGAGCAGTGTGACATTTTCTGCACTTCTAATCAGCTCTTATGGTGGGGAATTAAAGGAGAAGGAATGTATGTACTGCTAAACCTAAATCACATTTCCTGTGTAAATGTGAGTATGACACTTAGGGCTGATCTGTTTCAGTGCATCATCATTCACGTGGGTAAAACACTGTCCTGGAGCTGCCTCACACGATGCACAAGCTGGGATGAGATGCACCATCTCCTACGGGGGCTTGTGAGGCACTGGCTGCAGTGGGAATTCTCTGACAGCTTAATATTTCAGTTGCAACTGGCCATACTTACAGTAATGAGTATGTAATTATTTTTTTTTTTTAGCCTGGTTAGAACCACAAATATATGGTACAGTAGTGGAAGAAATTATTTTGGGTAGTAATCCTTAAATATTTTTTTTGGCAATCAAATGACTAGGCCTTTCCCAAAGGAAATGGAAATTCCCAGAAAAGCACTGTACTGGCAAGTCTTTGTTACTGCTCTGCCCCTCAAAGACAAGATACCTCCTCCCATGTTCCATTTGACTGTGAGTCTGGACAACAACCTTTGCTGTTGGCTCTGGTTGCTTAGCTTGCTGTCACCTGGAGGAGAGGATGGCACAGCAGGGTCTCTTTCCATGCTATGTGAAGGGCTGATGTGTTGACAGAATTACTTTAGACTTGACTTACTATTTATACTTTTTAATTTTTTTCACCTTGAAAAGTGGCTATCCAAATGTTCATCATCAGTGCAAGGGATTTTTGGTGTGTCAGTAAAGTTTTATAGATCTCTATTGAAACAGTGAGTCATTTCTCAAATGTGACTGCTTATGGATGCAACTGCTGAACCCTGGAAATTAGTAGCACTGTATCCATGACATGTTTTTCTGGTCTTCCTTGTGTCCAGGGCCCTGTGCACTGCAATACACAGACCTCCTTTTTCTGCAGAGATGGGAGGTTCCAGTTAGACATCCCATAATAAGTCTGTGGTCTGTGTCTGTATGTCCCTAAGGCAGGTTACACATATGCTGCTCCTTCATTAGCATGGGAAGCTCTGCCAGAGAGAGTGAGCAGGTGCCTGTGATCCCAGGTTCTACACGGTGGCTGATTGCTCCTTCTCTTGCTTTAGCATGGAATAATTTCTGTAGCAGCTCTGATGTGGACAGCACAGTTTGATGCACAAACTGTCAGACAGGTTTGCATACTAATGGTAGCTGAAGGGGTTGCTTTATTCCAAAGCAGAAGGGATCTGATCTCAGGTGAAAGGGCAAAGTCGGGTGATCCCAAATATCTTTGTCGACATTTATGGGGCTGTAAGGATATTGCAAGAGCTTTTGTAGGGGAAAACAAATCTCGGATGCGTGGTCCTCCAACCAACCTTATTTTCCCTCCTTGCTGGCAGAGAGCACATTCCTAGTCTTTCCAGTGTAAAAGGCTTGCTTTGAAGGGGACACCTCTGACCTTGCTCTGTAATGCAGTGAGTCCTGGAAGCTGTGTTGTGGAGAAAGCTTTTGCTTTTAAATGAGAAAAAGAGCAAACAAGGATGCCCTGTGGAGTCAAAGCTAAACAAAAAAAAAAAAGAATTCCCCCTCTTTAATGTTTGCTCTTAGAAGCTGGAGAGGAATTTAGGGCCCAGAATTAGGTGTTGAGGGTGTTACTAGGGTGAAACCTGATGACTTACAAATGTGGACATGAGTGTTATATCCAGAAACACCTCCAAAGGCAGGTTCTCTGTTGTCCCATCCTGCAGCATTCCCAGCCCCGACCCCTCTTCAAAGCTCCTTATTTGCATTTTTTTTTCTTGAAAGTTGGAGCCAGTTTCACTTTTTCCCCTGCTTAAGTGTGGCTGGAAGAGGTAGAGCTGGAGCACGAGAAGCCACTGCAGGAGCTTCCGAGATTGACGAAGGAATGATGGCATAAGTCCTCTTGGGAAGAGGAGGGAAAGGAAGTCACCTTTTTTCTTGTGGTGGGCACATGGTGAAGGCCCTAGGCTTTTCTGCTGAAGGTGTGCTGGTTATGTCCTTAATCTGCAGTGCTAATGAGGAGAAAACTACAGAGCACAGACAGATTAGTTGATAGCGTTCCCAGGAGTTAGAAGGCTGTGGAGACAAGCCAGGTATCAAAGTTGCTTTGATTTTTCTAACTCATGAAAATGACAGAAGGATTTGTCTTTGCTAATAATTGACCTCAAGTCTGGATCTCTTTCAGGCTTGGAAAGTGCCTTTTTTCCCTTCTCTTTGAGGATAAGGCAGCCATAGTCAAACCATTTGGTTCCCGACAGGCAAAATGGAAGGGGGGGCGGTATCCGGGTGAGAAAACTCCAGCATGAATTTTTCCATATTTTAGCTGCTGCTGTTTCTCTTGGAAACTTCCTCGTAAATGCACATGTTCTTGTTTTTAATCCATTCTGTGGAAAGACTAAATGATAAATTGACTGTAGCAATAAAAAGGTAATCTCTTCCTCTGAACTGATTTGTTTATCATGTGATGTGCTGTTGTTACTGAAAATTCCACTAAGTGCCTGTTGATTTAACATAGTTGTTAATTCTGGAAGAGCCAGGATTCCTCTTGACTGCTGGGAATGACAGAGTAGATGACGAGTCCATGGTACCGCACCAATGTGATGCAGTACTTTGGGGGAACAGGATCCCAAATTTAACCAGCTGTGTGAGACTAGTTTGCATCTTGGTTCTTAAATAATAGTTGGGAGATCAGTTCTCAGAGGCTGTTTCAGGGTGTTTTTCCCCCCTGTGTTTGGCAATCATGTCATTCATTAATACTTGAGGGTGAAGGAGGGGACTTTTATTGGGCAATGTAAAGTGAAACAGGCTCAGAAGAACATACTTTGCAGGTATTTATGTCATATTTACCAGTATAGTGATGGATGTGGAATAGCAGGAGTGCAGAAAATCTCCTTTAGCTTTTTCTTGTGTTAAGAAGCTTGGTTACTGGGGGGAAAAGGGGACTGGAGATTGGGCAGGTGGGGGAAACAC
Source organism: Myiotriccus ornatus (assembly GCA_036023395.1). NCBI lineage: Eukaryota > Metazoa > Chordata > Aves > Passeriformes > Tyrannidae > Myiotriccus > Myiotriccus ornatus. Next base: position 3,970,557 of record JAYRBT010000005.1, read on the forward strand.
CCCACCCCCCCACACACAGTTCTTCCCAAAGCCTTGGATGCAGGAGTGAATTTGCAGCTGCTGATAATAGTCTGCCAAAGCTAGGGGATGCTTCGTGTGGCAGCACCAAAATACAAGCAGCATTTTCTGAAATAAAGATGTCCAAAGATTAAATGTGCTTTGCTAGGGAAGTACCTGATGGCAAACTAATTTAACTCAATTAACACTTGTTATCTTGCTCCTCCTCTGCTACTTAAATTGGTGACATTTTATTCTGCTTTAGTCTATGGGAAATGTCCACTGTCCGTGGGTGGTACAGATGGGAAATCAGAGCTGAAGAAGCAGGAGGAACAGAAGTCAGACCGCCTTTGTCAGGGCTGGTCTGTTCCTACAGGTGTCCACTCATCCTGCCGATGGTCCCAAGAAAACATAAGCCTTTTGCAAAATAGAAACAAGATGCATGCTTTAAATAGGAAGGATAGTGGAAACCATCACCGCCACATATCTTAGGGGGTGGTATTCTCCGTAGGTGACTATTTTTAAGCCCCATGTCCTATTTGCTGCAGATCAGGAGGGATGTTCCAGTAGCTCCTTCACGTTTTATCACCTACAAAACTGCGAATGTGACAGAGGAAATATTTGCTGTCTTCCCAACCCACACTTTCTCCTACAGTTAGTGGGGTTGGTTATTTAAAGAAAAAAAGAAGCGGAAGACACAGTGGCTCACTGGCACTTTTCACCTGAGCCAGAAGCTTTTGCTACCTTTGGGATGTGGATAATAAAGTTCACAAATCAACAAGGCTGCATCTTACGTTTATGAATGCTTCCTGGTTTTCATCACGTTGTTGTTAAGAAAGTAAAGCTGCAGCTCACCCGTGGGCAGGAGGCAACTGTGAGGCACCTTCTGTCTGCCTTCAGACCCTCAAGGCATTTCAGTGGGCATCAGGTTACTGGGGTGGGAAACGAGGGCAAGAGCATCCTGATTTAGATTATTAACATGTCTTGAACAAAAGAAAAAAAACCAAGGAGACTCTTCCATCATTTACAGCTCCTGAAATATCACTAATTAGTGTCTGAGGAATACAGACTGCGTGGGAAGTTAGACATTCACCAGGCTGTTCATCTGGGAGCCGTCTGAGGAACAGCTCTTCCACGCCGGACATCTGCAGGATTAAAAAAAAGAAAAAGACACAGTTCATTAACCAACAACAACATTACTCGTAAAGCAACTGGGGAAGCTAATCACTGCTGCTGAATCTTACTCTGTTTACCATCAATTAATATTTAGTCTCTCAAATTTGGAGCTCTTTTGTTCGCGTGCCTCGTGTCATGGGGAGTTGCTTCAAATCTGGGAATTGCGACTGGCTGTGGTTTGCATCAGTGTGCCCCAGGGGCCATGGGCTCGTTGCAGAAGCCTTCAGGGGGCCAGTCTATTAAAGAGATAATAGTACAGATTTGAAAGCTTCAGCTGATTAATTAAATGCAAACACAAGATTGTACTCGCAGGCTCTTTCAAAGGACTCCGAATCCTCTTCCTAAGTCGGTTCAACCTTGACCTGAGTTAGTGCTTGTATAAAAGATTAAAGGTGAGCCATAAAGAGAGGAACTGGATTTGCATTGTTTTAAACTTGGGTTTCTCTGTTGTGCAGAGATCTTTTCCATCACACACACACATCTGCTCACTCCCTTATGAATACACGGAAAATGGCATTTTGTGTTTCCTGATGCTGTGAGGGCTTTGGGCAGGAAAATGGATGGGAGAAACTCTCCGCCCTGGTTTGTGCAGCACATGGACAAAGCACAAGCTTGACACAAATGGTGGTTTTGGTGATTCAGAGGGGCCAAACCAACCCCTGACAACATAATTCCTGACTTTTTGCTTTTACTTTTGGCCATGGGCATCAAAGCCCATCCAGCATGGGGGTGTCCATGCCAGAGCGTCCTGTATGTCTCATACCACACCTACTGCACGAGTGCATCTGGTCATCATGTGAGCGGCACATCTGGCGTCTGCAAACGTGTCGGATCTGCTGTGCTCTGCAGATCAGCTTTATGCTGAACAGGCAAACGCTCTGACAAGGGATGTGGTGCAGCTGCTCTGCATGTCTGCTGGGAGCCACCTGGGTGGAGTCTCTGTTCTGTGAGACCCCATAAACCCAAGAGATCACTGCCTGGAGAAGTCAATTTCTGATATAAATTGCCCACTGTCAGATTTGGTGGGGCTGTGAGGTCTGTGCACCTTCACCCAGCAGTGGGTGGCTGCCTCTGGAAGCTGTTGGGTTTGCCCTGACCTTGAGGGTGGAGCACCCTATGGAAAAGCACCTGATCTGCTGAGCCCCTGATGGGACACGGCTCCAAAACCATGGGCTGCCCTAGGTAACCAGCAGTGCAGTGCCCTGCTGTCCGCCTGGGAAACACATTTCCATCCTACTCACTTGGGTGAAGTTAAATCTTGGAAAATGTTTCATTGAAAGTGTTTGAATCTCTTTCGGGAGCAGTCAGAGCAGAGTGTGGCAGGAAATGTTGATATACTTGAGGATTCTTCAGATACCATTTGATTTGTTTTGTTTTACTGTTAAATTCTAGTTATGCTTCTTACTTTAAAGGGCTGAGCTCTGTGTTTTGCATATGCTGAAAAACATGACAGCTTGTGAAGTGTGTGTCAACATGGCTTGAGCAAAATAATGCACTGAACATCCTAAATTACTTCTTCAGTTATAGTCCTGAAGCTTTTCGAACAGCAAGATTTGATCCCTTCTAACTTGAGTTGAACCTTATGAATTGCAGATTACTATTATTTTTTTATTGCAACAAAAAAGGTTTTAATTTTCAGGCCTCATACGTGTTATTTTATCAGCTATTTCCTACTCTGTGTCTGTTGTAACCCCTTAGACTGTTTAATTGGGTGTTGCCAGTGAGTGTACAGAATTATAGTGTTACCAAGCACTGTACTACATTACAAAGCTGAGTTCATCCAAGTGTCCAATTTTTTTCTCAGTGAGTTTGTCCCTGCAGACTTCTCTTTAAAGTTAACGTTTGTCCTTGAGAGTGTGCACAGAACAGAAGCAGTGGAAAGGACCAGATGTAGTGTTACGGAGCTTCTTTGTTCTTCCCTTCACGATAAAGCATAAAAATCCTACATATTTTAACAAAACTCTAGTAACTGGTCCTAATTGCTGTAAGTAAAGCACGTGTGATCTAAATGTTAATCAGATTTCTGCATTTAATGAGGGAAAAAGCAGCTATTATATGAGAAATGTTCAGGAGCAGGAGCCGTTCGTGTTCCAATCAGGTGATTGTGTATTTGAATAGTATTTCCATTTAAATAGCTTTATCGCCCCGCTGATTCCTAAGCACGGAGTCAAAACAAAAACTAACAGCTAAATTGATATTATTACTAAGGAGGAATGAATAATAGGCAGTAATTCCATACCTGCTGGGATTCATCACCGTGTTCATGGACCATATAGGTGTAAGGGTTTGCGCCAACTCCACGAAACTGCTGTATTTACAGAGGAGCATCATGAGGATGTAATTCCGTCCTACTGAGTTTGTGTTATGTTTCCGTTAAATTCTTCCTCTGCTTATTTTCCTGTAGATTCCCATGAAATGCTTGGTCATGCAGTGGGCTCCCTTCCCAGTTCCCAGTGTTTGGAGAAGCCAAGCTTTGCAGGCAGGCATGTTGAAATTCACAGAGGTCCTGCAGGACACACACTCGTTTCCCCAAATCACGTTTGCAGTGAGAGCGTTTCCCGGGACATCAGCACAGCTCTATTGCACTGGCCACCCATATCTCCTAATGCTTCTGAAAGGATTATTTCATAATCTTATCCTGTGAATGCAACAGCTATAAGCCCAGATAAATTGCATTCCTTTAGGGAAAGTGAGTTGGGACTCGTTTTAATGGCATCCCAGTGGAATTGCATCATCTATAATGTTAAATGGTATTTGGCTGACTGTGATTATGGTTGATTCAATGGAAGTTCCACCTCAGGATCTAGTGGCCTCTCTCTGTTTATATAAACCAGGCTGGTGTAAACTGATGCTGAAACTAAGCCGTGAGCTCTGATGTATTTGCAGTAGGACTGCCCTTCAAATAATGGCCTTTGGGAGAGTGTCACGAGAAGCACGTTTTATTTTTGATCTGGCTGTTCTTTCCTAGCACATGCAGCTGTCATGCTACGTTGGATACAGATACAATTAGACCTTACAAATGTTCAGAAACTCTGGTTCTTTCAGGCTACACTTTGCAGCTTCACAGATGGTAAAAGCCAGATGAGGTTATTTCATGATCATCCAGTCCTGCCTCCTGCATAGCCTGGGCCAGAGGATGTCACTCAGCAACCCTGTAATCAGGCTTGGTGCTTTGTGTTTGAACAAGAGCACGTATTTCAGAAATACACCCAGGCTTCTCTGAAACGATGGTGAATCCAGCCGGTCCTGCTTATCAAAAATAAAAATAAGGCAGAAAACCTGCTGCTTCTCCCAAATGGGAACTCCAGTGTCACATCTGGTCTAATGGGTGCCTGCTCATGGCAGGTGGGTTGGAACTAGATGATCCCTAAGGTTCCTTCCAATCCAAACCATTCTGATGATCTGATCAGAAAATATGATACTGGAAGGGACCTATATCAGTGTGATTCAGAGCACGTGAACTTGGGTCCCTGTGCAGAAACCAGCCATCACTTGCTTTTAGCTGCTGAGATATTTCATAGGATATCTCATCACAGCTGCTTGAGAATCTGCTCACATTTTAATACATCTACTTGTTAATTCTTTTTCTTTCTCAGCTCCCTCCGGAACCACTAAACAGAGAACTCCTGTTTGTGTGATACTTCTCTGTTCTTGATGTTTCTGTTCCAATCACCCTCCGCTTTCACATAACCATGTTCTTAAAAGTTCAGCCCCCCTGTGCATACATACAAAGTAGTTGAATACTTGTACCGTATTTTAGGTAGTTAATTAATAATGGCTAAAGAGGAGGTATTTCTTCTTTAGACTGTTTCAGTTCTTCAGCAGAAGGAGGACTTTTTTTTTTTAAACGTTTTTTGTTTTCTAGCCAAAAATCTTAAAAACTCCGAAGAAAAAGTGATATAGTTTTTTAACAGTGAAACAGTGGTAACATCAAGCTTTGGAGGTAAGGACTACACTGATGTAGAAATTTGGGAGAGCACACAGTAGTTTCTGTGGGAGAAAGGCTTAGTCCCAATGCTGTAATTTAGAAAGCATCTGTGAAACACCTTCTTGTGCTGTATGTAAGTATGTATGTGTGTAAATATATATATGTGTAATGATGGGGAAAGGTGGCATATGTTGACTGCCAGTTTACAAATATAAAGGTGATGCTCCAAGAGGATACGTGCTTTGTATGGGGAAAAGATCCCCAAACACAGTAAATCCCAATTCAGAGTTTTCAACCACAATTTCTTCCTTTCTTCCTGGTGTACCTACAATTATAGTAATTTTATAGCAAATAACAGGCTGCAGATAAATGTTGGTTCCTTATGAAGAAGACTGTTTGAAAATGTGGTTGAAGGTGAGCAGAGCATAGTCAGAAATGCAGATATCAGTTCAATGAGGAATACATATAGTCATAGTGCAAATATATTTAGTGTTGGGCTATTTTTGCTATTGGATAGTAGAATTTTACACTGGACTTGGTAGAGAAGTGTGTTTGCTTTTGACATTACAACTTAACACCAGAAAATCAATTCTTATACACAACCTCTTCAAAAATGTTAAATGGAAAACATTTTCCTGACATCTACAAAAGCCAGACTTTCAGCAGATAAGACTGGAAATGTTTACTAGAATTTAAATCAGTGGTGAAGTCTAGAAGAGATCTGATTGCAGGTTGAAATCTGGGATAGATTGCTTTGTTATTCTTCTGTTACTAAAGATTGCATTAATAAAGAAAGAAATCAATAACTTGGCCTTGCTGGGGAAGTGGGCTAAAATGATTGACGGATTGCCAAAAAACTTCATAGTACAAGACCTGCAAAGATCCTTTTCACAGGATGAGCATCTTACAGCACAGAGCAAATAAAGTGTATGATGACACTGCATAATTCCGCAGCTGGAGGCTTTCTGCAGGTCTAGCTCAGCTTATCCATGGGAGCACTAGAAGGTTCCCCTCCAGTGTCAGGCTTAGGAAAAAACCTCCAAGATTGAGTCAGTAGTGCTGAATTGCATTTAGTTTTATGTTGAAATGACAATTTTTGCGTAGTTTTAATGAGCAGCAGCCCTGGGCCAGAAACTTCAGCCTGGGATGCTTCTCGCTTGCTGCCCTAGTTTGTTTTCATCCCTCTCACGTGAGAGCACCGTCCTGGAGCGCATTAAGCAGCGGGCCTGGCATCCATCATATGGTGTTTATTCTGTCATCTCTCCCCAGGAAGAGAAGTGTGAGCAATGGAGTGTTTTATTTTAATAGCAGTTTTGTTTGGTCGGTTTTGTTATCAGGAGAGTCTCTTCTGAGGCAGTTGCTTTTCGGTTTCTAATGCATCAGCTGCTCTGTCCTAAAATTAAGGCAGGGAGAATCGAGGCTTGGATCCTGCATCTGGGGTGGATGGGTGTGAATTTTCTCCTAAGCTTTGCAGTTCATTCCACAGCCTTATGCTTGCCTTCAAGAACATCTGCCTTCTGCTTGAGTGAGCTTTAACTCATCGTGCAGAAAGAGTCCCAAAGGATGGCCCATGGCACATGCAGTCTGCAGAGTCATTCTGTGTAGCTCACAGAAAGACTTTTTTCAGTCAGATACTGAGTCACAGATGAATTTTGGTGGGCAGACACCAGCCCAGCGTTTTGCCTTCATCCCAGACTTTAGGATAATCTAAATACCCTGGGCCAAGCTCATGGACTGCTGTCACAGACAGGGACAAAGCTGTCAAAAGATGACAAAACCATTAGTATCTTTGGTCTGGTCATCATTTCACATTAGTGTCCTAAAAAAACAGAGCTGGAGGAAAGCCTTTCCCACAGAAAGAGAGAGCCCATGGCCACAAGAGAGCAAGGACTACATCTTGTGTCCAGGGCAGCCATTGAACACACTGGCCACTGTGTGTGGGAATAGCTGAACGAGATGTATTTCTCTGTGGTGGTGCATCCTTGGTTTGGATACCTCTTGGTCTCTAAACCTCTGTTTCTTCATTTAAATATTGATTTTCTTTTTTTTTAATATACAGAGTTGAAGTATAGATCTTTCTGTGCTATGAAGCAGGTCAAGAAACAGCTCCAAAAATAATTTAAAGTGTTGTGAAGCTAGAAGGAAACAATGGGAGGGGTGTCCTGGCACAAAAATGTGGGAGGGTAGAGGACACAGAGAAAGGAAAAGTGGAGGAGGATCTAAGCACATCCTCTTCAGTTCTTAGGAAGGCTGCCAGTGGTGAAAAGCCTTGGGAATACATAATTTCAAGTTTATACTGCTCATCCAGAAAATGGATTTGGGTTTTAGAGGATTAAGCAGTAAAGTTCATTGCAGCTGGATATGAAGTGGAGAGGAGGAATTCACATGGGGGTAAAGAAAAAGAACATTAAAGGCGAATTATTCAGAAAAGAAAAAAAAAAAAAAGCCTGTTACTTAATAAGGAAATGACTAGACACTTTCTTATTATTAGTAAAATCAAGACATAGAGGTAAAATAAAACAAACACAACATGTGAGAATAAGATAAATAACTTTTAAAAAGTGTTTTCTTGCTGTTTCTAGACTGCCTTAAAGATGATGAACACAGTAATAATGTTGAGATTACTGCTGGGCACAAAGTGAACTCTTAGTCGTGCACAAAACCTCCAGCCAACCCAAACGACTGGGTCAGTAGAAATTAAATCAGCACCGAGTCCCAGATAATATCTGATTGTGGGTTTGTGTCTGGATGGATGGTTTCTTTCTTGTTTCCTCATTATGACTGATTGCGGTCACTGTAGAAATCAATAGTCTGGGCATGGCTGGGAACTGAGGCAGAAAGGCAGCAGCACTCCGGAGCTTCCTTGGAGGCTTCACAAATCCCAGCCCCAGTCCTCCCAGGTGCACGGATCTTCCAGTAGGGACTGAATATAGAAAATGTAAAGCCCTCGTTCTTGCCTGGTCAATCAGTCAGACAATATATTTCTTTGTATATTCTCATGTCAGCATATGCTTCATCATGGCACTGGGATTTCTCCCTGGACTTTGTTTGAAGTGTGTTCAAGCCCAGCTTGGTGGAGGGAAGTGCTCCTTGGAGTATCTTCAACCCAAAATTTCATGCAGAGTCCGTTTTGGTGCTGTAGTAAACAGAGAAAGAATCAATTCTGATATATACTGGGGGGAAAAAAGCAGGTAAAAGGTTTGAATCTGCTCTTCTGAGAGCACACATTGAAATTAAATGATAAAATTTTGCTATGCTTTTCCATTAAACTTCTAAAATACAAGTTTAGATTTTTGTTAAGTGTTATTCCATTTACTACATGCTCAGTTTTATTTTACTATTTCATTGGTCTTATCTCTGCTTGGATTTATATGTGCTGTTTGTGAACAGCAGCAAAAAGGTTATATTCATTTAAAATTGTTAAGTAAAATCCACTCTAAATCAGATGGCTTACAGTATATTCCTTGATCACTAGCATATCCTTTAATAGATTTTTTTAAACCAGGCTTTCAGTTCATAAATTGTGGAACTGTGTATCCCTCAGTTTTACAGGCAGGGCTCACACAGGTGTGCCCTGAGACTGCCCAGGTTTGTCTCCCAAGACCTTGGAGAGTTTTGGTTCTGTGTTTCTTGGCTACATTTCAATATTCCCCAACTTTTGGGGTATTCTATGTGTGCCTTAGGCTGAGGATAAGCAGAAGCTTAATTTGTTCCAAATGATTTTCCACCCTTTTTCCTATTGTTTATTATTTATTCTGCTATAATTTATTCACAAGATTAAGTGGGTAAACAACATCACAACTACTTATAGCTGCACAGTCCGGTGAGCATAATGATGCCAGTTTTAAATGCCGAGCAGTGCTGATTAGAGCTATTACACAAATATTCATTTGTTTGCTTTACCTTTACCACTTTGCTCACATACTTCACAAATTAGGGTATTATCCTTTTTTTTCTCCCCTCTTACTATTTTTACCATCAAATGAAGGTAATTTACCATTTTTCCATTTGAATTGAAAAGCTAATTGAACTTAATGTCTTTAGAAAAATCAATAATTTCCTACTGTTATTGATATAATGAAGAACATGTAAGAGATTATCCAATAAAGACACAAACCATTTAAATGAAGAATTCAACTCTGCATTGAACTATTTACATTCTCTGTGAGGACAATTAAGAGGGAGATCCTTGTATATGGGGAAGCAACTGTAACTTTAGTACGTTAAAGTTATCATGGAATCATTTAGTCTGGAAAAGACCTCCAAGACTGAGTCCAACCATTAACCCAGCACCACATGTTCACCACTAAACCATGTCCCTAAGTGCCACAGTAACATGTTTTTTTGAACACTTCCAGAGATGGTGTCACCACCACTTCCCTGGGCAGCCAGTTCCAGTGCCTGATCACCCTTTCAGTAAAGAAAGTTTTCCTAATATCCAATCTAAACCTCTCCGGGCACAACTTGAGGCCATTTCCTCTCATCCTGTCACTTGTTGCCAGGGAGCACACAATGACCCTCACCTGGGTATAACCTTCTTTCAGGTAGTTGTAGAAACAAGAAGGTCTTTTACTCTGACACAAACTGTACAGCGAGGCTTTTGCTATTTTTAACATACTTTATTTTTCATGTCTGGTTTTAGAAAGTATCAAGAATTCCATATTGAAATGTGTTTGGGGTCAGAAATCATCCCTCAAGAAGCCTCCTCAGCTGCACTGCTCTGCCATGAAAAGGATGAAATGGGAGCTGGTTGGTTAGAAACAGAAAATGTTGAGGTTTCTTCCCCAGTTTAAAAATGCAGATTTATTTGGAAACAACCATTAGCTCCTATCCTGGTTCTGGCAAAGGTTTAATGGTTCCTGGGAGAGCATATGAGAAACTCCAAACAAAACACTTCTAAACCTTTAAGTCTGGATCAAAACCATTAAATCCCTAAATGACATAGGAGACATTAAGGCCCTTAATTTAGGGATCAGTGTAGTAAAAAGGGAATGGCAAATATGAAATTAATGACATTTAAATTACTGTTTCATTAGAACACAGTTTTGCCACAGTATTTTACTGAATTTAGGATACCCAGAGATCAATAGCAACTCCCTTTATTTAAGGCTCTAGTGACGTTTACTGTGTACTTTTTTTTGGAAAGAAGTTGCTATTTGTGAAAATGCTCTTTGTGAAATATTAGCGAAATTAAATGCATTTTTAATTGCACTCCACTGTTGTATTAGATTGGCACTTGAAACTTCCACATTAATTTGTGTGATGAATGGATGTGGAGAATTCAGGATAGACAGTTTCTGCTGGATTTGCAGAATGAAAAAGGTAGACCAGAGTCAGCTCAACCCTGTGTGTGAGGGGATGAAGAGGGGACATAATGGGCTGCTTTAGCTCAAAAAATAATTGCTGAATGATAAAACCTGAACATTTTTTAATTCTTCTCCCTGAAAATTTTGGTAGGTGCCTGGGTGAGGTTTTGTGAGCACCACCACAGTGTCCATGTTTACCTCCATTTCTTTCCATGTGCTGAGACTGTCCTCCCATGGGGTTCTGGAGACCCCCATCAGTGTGATGAGAGATGCTACATCCCAGTATATTTAGGTTTAGACTGTACTGGAAAATAATCTCCATGAAGTAATCCAATTAACCCCCCCAAGGCACTGAGGGAGGATGGCTGAATGGAAACACTTTCATTCGGGAGGGACCAGCTTTTGTGGCAAATACTTGGAAGATTCCAAGGGGAACGAATACCTTTATGGAAACTACGAGTCCACAAAGCTGCATTTACAGAAGGAAATGTTGAAATGAGCTGTTGAGAGTGGGCAATAATTGTCTCAATTCTGTGTGCATCCACCTTTTGATGTCTGATATTTTTTCCTCTGTGGTGTAA
>JAYRBT010000005.1:3981644-4050748 GCA_036023395.1 Myiotriccus ornatus
CCCAGGTTCCCGGGCCCTGAATAAAGCACCGCATAAACTGACACTCTGTTAGTTTGTGTCTTCATTACGGGCAGCAAAGGCACTGAGGGAGGATGGCTGAATGGAAACACTTTCATTTGGGAGGGACCGGCTTTTGTGGCAAATACTTGGAAGATTCCAAGGGGAACGAATACCTTTATGGAAACTGCGAGTCCACAAAGCTGCATTTACAGAAGAAAATGTTGAAATGAGCTGCTGAGAGTGGGCAATAATTGTCTCAATTCTGTGTGCATCCACCTTTTGATGTCTGATATTTTTTCCTCTGTGGTGTAAAGAGAAGGGTCCTGGGAGTTTTTTCTCAGATCACAGTTGAGGGGCTTTTCCTCCAGTGCTCCCCACAGCATTGTAGGTTGACACTTTATGGGCATAAAAAAACCTCAACGAAGATGGTTTGGAACAAGTCACTCCTTTTTAACACTATAAAAATCATGGCTATTACCTTCCTAGCATTCTCTCAGCTAATGGCCTGAAACAGGACCAATATTTGATTTCTACTTGCTGTATTTACTTTATAAATAGATACTTCATGGGTTTCATTCTTCACTGAGATTGAATTAGAGGGTTAAATAGACAGAAATATTTCTTACGGTGGCATACTGATCTCTTAGCATCTTGCACTGACCTGATAACAGGCTAGCAGGAGAGTAAACTTAATTATTTTTTAAGCTAGAGGCTGACAATGGAGAACACTGAATATTTCTGAAACCAAGATCTTCTTTTCTGTCATTAAAAAGCTGGGGAAATCTGAAAGGAGTGTGAGTTCAAGGCATATATCACTGCGATTATTGAAGGGTTTTCAGAGAGTGGCTTATCACCTCGCTGGCTTATTTACCTGATAAACCGGAGCCTTATGCTTCAAAAGCTCCAGCTGCTCAATCTGAGCGTGGCAGCCACGTCTTACTGAGGATGAACCCACTGTGATGGCATCGGCAAGCAGGGCCTTTTGTTGTAATTTGCACTTTAAAACACCCCCACCCCCCCCAATTCTCAGTTTTGTTAAAAGCAATAACTGTATAAAACAAGCTTGAGAATGTGTGAGGGGGCTTTGCCTTCCTAATTTTCCCTTTGAACTTTATTTCTTCATGAGGAAAGGTGATGGAGATTCTGAAGGGTGAGGGTCCATGGTTTAGGAGCATTTGAGAGGATGCACAAGATATCCCTGTGAGCTGCTGAGCCCAGGCATGATCTCTGCGAGCCGCTGGGACACAAGATTAACATCTAATTTCAGGTGACCTTTACCACCCTGGTGTGAACTTGAAAAAGCAGTAAATACCTTTGTATCATCGTTTTACAACAGGGCACCCAAAAGCTGCTGCTGTCCTTGGGGAGGTTCTGTGAAGCATTCCTGTATCCCTGAGGATCCTTCATTGCCACTCCCTGGCCACAGAGCCGGCTGGCCCTGCCTGTCATCACAGGGCTCCAATGTGCATATTAATCTTGATTCTAAACCATCCTGCAGACGGCGCATGCAAATGTACTGAGTGATTCAAATTGGTTTTCTCTGTTTGTAAATGTAGTGTTCTGTGACTGCTCAGGGGCACTTGGAACATATGCTCCTTGATATCTGACATTTTTCAGAATTCCCAGCAAGGCGGTTGTTTGCAGCGTAGGCACATGGGGGCCTGTTGTGCTGCCCTGCCTCTCCCCTGGTGGCTCAATCCACAGACAGTCCTGTGTGTGAGCAAGGGTTCACATCCACAAGGGAAAGGTTTCCTTTTTGGATGTGTGTGTATGGGGAGGGGACAAGCAGCAGAATACAGAATGTCTGTGAATTAAGCAGCACAGCCCTATCGTATTCCCAGAAACTCAGTTACAGCAAAGTCTATTATTCCGGAGGTTTGCGTGAAAAAAGCATTACTTATCTCCCTGCTTTAAATTGTCTCTGCAGAGACCAGCTCTCTGTGGCCTGCAGATCTGGAGGGGAGAGCCTGGATGCTGCTCTCAGCCGCAGGCTGGGGCCACCAACCCTGGGAAAGGGGCTGGAGGGCAGGGAAAGCACAGGAGAGCCTTTTGCTGCCCCTTTCCACATCAAACCCTGCATTTTCCTCACCTCCACGTGCTTCTTACTGCTCATGGTGACATTTCCCAGTCTCTCCTTCGGCAGTGGCACCTGAAAGCCATTTAATGGCTCAGGTGACTGGGCTGTAAGCAGGATGGGGGAAGTACCTGAAACTCCTGCTGCTCTTACCTGATCATCTTGCCCATCTCTGAGGGGTTCCTGCTGCCAGATGAGGCACCTCTGGAATAAGGGCTGATGCACAGTCATGTTTTCACATCAGCCCTAATGGACCCAGCTGCAAAATGGGAGATATGAGGAGTAGGTGATGTGCTGTTTGGCCATTTCACTGCAGGGATGGTCACCTGTGGAAAAACAACCTTCACTCATCCATCTTGAATCACCTGTTTGCAAGCCAGCACTACTTGGTTTCCCTGGATGAGGAAGCTGAGGGTGCCAGAGTGATGCTGCATCACCTGTTGGGTTCCCAGGTGCAGTCCCACACCTCGGGTGTGAGGTTTGCAAGCAGCAGCCCAGGTTACACGGCCAGAAATCCCCGTGGTGTGTCCGGCGAGAGGCTGTGGTGGTTGTGGTGCTGCCAGGATGGAGCAGAGCTCCCCAGCCTCTAGAGACACACGGCCCAGCTCCTTGAATGTCTGGCTGCACCACAAGACTTTAGGCACACATTCTAACACTAATTCCTTCCGCTGAAGGGGAATAAGCACTTCTAACAGTTAGTTTGCTACAATAATTAAAATTCATGTTATCCTCCGTGAAGCTCAGACAACTCTCTTTTGTCAGCACCTCCAGAGGTCCTGGTTTAGCTCCTTCTGGTTCATTTAATGATATAACAGTGAGGAGACATATTCGTTTTATTGTTGATGTGTAAGGTTTAGAATTAAACATCTCTGCTGGTTGCTGGATACTTTCTGCTACTGCCAACCCCATGAACTCTTTAAACATATGCTAATGAGCCTGACTTGCTCCCATTCCTTCTGTATAATCCATGAAGTAAGAAAAGTCAATCTTAGTCTTACTGCCTAATGGCCTCTATACATTGTAGTTAGCACAAAACCACTGTGAAGTGACGGAGATCAAGAGTTAAATGCATGAATTAAGCAGAACCCCTCTGACCACACTCCATTAGAAGAAAAACTGTCTCTAGGGAGACAAAACAAGATTTCTCTTTATATATACATTGTAAGAGTCGCCCACTGATCCTCCAGGCATTTTGAACATTACTGGCACCCTAGTGATGTGGACAGAATATAATTTATCAATATCGCTACAACTTCCTACCCAAGATGTTACTGGAATACTGATGTGCTACAGCATAATAAGGTTTGAAGAAGTATGTTTGTTATCCATAGCATTGCTTGCTCTCATGCACCTGACTCCTCAGCCCTGATAGAAATCTATAAGGAATTACATGAATTTTAACAGCCTGTATTGTTTTTTATTTTTAACATTGCTTTTAAAAACCTGCATGTGGTATTATGGCTTGGCCAGCAGCTGTTTGTGTGTGACTTGCTCAGAAAAGAGGGGGAAAGTTATCCCACAAAGCTCCTGATGGATTAATGCAAGGGAGTTACAGTGGTAAAACCTCGTGCCATGGCTTGGGATGGTGGGGTTCAGCCACAGGACACAAAACTCTGCCCCAGCTCTTTCAAGAAGCATCTTTTCATCTGGAGCAGCTCTGGAATAAGCAATCCCTGTACAGGTCTGCCTCTGCTCCAGCACTGTGATGCTATTCTTAGCATGGTTATGATTGATTACGGCATCTTACACAGTCATTGGGTAAAAATAAGAGACTAAAAGACCTCATCCTCTGCCTCGTGATCCTGCAGCTCCATTCAAAATCTTGCTGCTGTAATCAGCTTCTTACCTGAAGTTTGATGGATATATGGCCTTCTCTATGTTGGACACCACTGCCCGATTTGAGCTTTTAAAGCTATTAGCAATTTATTTATCATCATGTATCTTTCTGAGGACAAAGAGATACCAGATAAGAATCTGGACCTTCTATTTGCATGCAGGAATTGTGTGTTATGGAAGGGGGTTGTACAAATCTTATGAGTTATTTGGATGACATCTTATTGGCATCCTTCCTCCCTTGATGGCAGTAGGTACTGCATGAGCCTTCAAGAAAGAGTCTGCCATCACCTGTGCTCTTTAGTAGGGTTTGGTACTGGTACCAGAAACTCTGCTGCCTCCTTTGGAGTGAAAAACTTCAAAGAATAAAAGTACAGAGAGTGTAACACCAGAGAATATTTTGTTTTCCAAGAAATCCATGAGTTTTCTCTGTCACAGTGATTTTGGAAGACACGTCTTTCTATCTTTCAAATTTCCTGGAAGTGTTCTCAGAGGAGCCTTCCATCTTCCATGGGACACATTAGGACATTTCAGCCCTTCTAATAAATTATTTAGAAGAAACCCCTTAATCTATAGTGAAAAATCTATAGTGATTTTTCTATAGTGAAAATCCCACTTGACATTTTCTTCTTCTGTATTCCTAAGCATTAGAGGAGTTCTGCAAAAGTTGGCTGTGGATGTTTACCGTGGGGTGTGCTGAATTGTTTTCAAGCACTATATATGCTGCACTGGCTTGGGATGGCTTTCAAAACAGTAAAAAATCTTTTTTTTCAAGTGCTGCTTTTATCAGTAATTCTTTAGCCATAGGATCTAAATGCCATTATTAAAACAAAATAAAAGAACAGGAAGAGCAAAATTCAGTGAATACTTTTCCTGCCAGATGCAGTGTGAGGCCTAAGTGTGTCCAATTTCAATATGAACTTCATCAAGTTGTGGTCAGAGCAGGACGACATGTGAAGCCTTGGGTGCTGCATGAGGCTGTGCAGGGTTTGCAGCTATTTTCTTTCCTCTCTGGGTGCCAGTAGCTGCCTTCTAGAGAAACCAGCTGGAACAGTGCTCCAGTAATCCTTTTAGAGCTCGCAGGATCTGTGTTTAAGTGCTCCTTTTGCTGCTTCTCTCTTGAAGACCATTCCTTGCAGTGGAATTGGTGTGATTGGATGCATTAGTGCTGAGGTTTTGTGCAGGACATGCAGCCTTTCCTCCAGCATTCCATGGTGTGTGCATAAAGCCATCTTCCCAGGAGGTAACTTTGCAGATCCCCCTGGACGTGAACTTGAAGTTGGTCACATAGGAAGGTTTTTTTTGGTGCTTCACTTTTGGTGCTCGCTGACACCAAAACACTGTGAATGTGTTTGTTCTGTAAAGCCACAGGCTTTGGTTTAGTTCCGTGATATTGCCACATCTCTGGGTTTCACTCTGATGTTTATTCTTCGTGCTCTGCTCTCCCCAATGGTGTTTTCATCTGATGCAAGTTCTTAATGGAAAAGCAATTGCTTAGGGAAATGTGGTGCCTATCAGCTGTCTGATCACAGCTACCCGTTTATGGAATTACACTGAGACTGGATCAATGTAAAGGCTCCATGAAGAAAATATGCTTCATAAAATTCATCTTGCATATCATGTCTCTCTTTGTCCGTAGTGTTCACAAGCTCACTGTTCTGTTCCCATAATCTACTAAATAATAACAGTTAGCACTTGCATCTGCAAATCAATGCGCAGGCTTAGCTCCCAACTGTAGTGAAAGTTTGTTATTGTATGAAACAGTAACCACTCCCTTTCATGCCCATAACTGGTTGTGTGCTCTGTATTTCTGTCAAATTTGATGACAGTTACCTCCTGAAGCTTTAACAAAAGGCAGAAATTCCCCTGGTGCTTCTGGCAATTACACATTAGTCTTCGTGGAGACAGAAGATTACTTGCTGATTCCCGTTTGCTGATTCCATTATGTATGTATGCTCTAGTACATAATGGCTTGTTAATCCCTTAAAACAGCATAGCTAGGAATATTCTTTCAAAACTGTATATTGGTTCAATTGGGAAAAAAAATCAAAAATGATGAATTCCATAGAGTCTCTTATAACCACTGGGGTTTTGAAGATGATTGCTATCAGGGAACTTATCATTATGGTAGCTGGACTGTGTGTGATGTGGTGAACTGTTTCCCTTTGAAGATATTAATTTTCCTTCCGTCGATTTGATGCGATATGCTCGCAGTCAAGATGGGCAAGAGTAATAGCGGTGATGAAGACAGCTTGGTGTGTTATTGTGCTCTAAAATAATTCTGTTAGGATCTAGTCTCTTTCCCAAGATGAATTCCTGCTTTCTCTTTGCAGTGTTTGTGATCACTCAGCTGCAGGCTTCATCCATAGCCCTGTCCCTGTGGAGAGCTGTGGGCATTTTGCCCCTATTAAAGTTGGGCTTTACACCCTCATTAGGCTGCACCTCAGCCTTGCTTGCAAAAAATGCGGTGCTGTATAATGCCACGCACTGTGAAATGGGATTAGGACCTGGAAAACAGAATGGGATAAAAAATTCGGCCTTGTCTTGCTTTGTCCTTTGGTGCAAACCTCACCCTGCTGAGCTCCTGTTCCACCACTGTGCACAGCTCACACACCCACGCTTTGGAGCTACCTTTGCAAGCCAAAAGCATTCCTTATGTAAAAAATGGGCACAACAATCACTGAGAAGCCCTGCATTGCTTCCCTTGAGCCTATTTTACATTCCTTGCAACCAGGCTTGGCTCACATGGCGATGGTGGTGAGAGGTTGGGACTTTCTGCTGCCACTGTAAGTCTGAAGGGGCAGGGCAGCAGGAGATCCCACTCCAATCCCCTTCCTGTTGCAGGTATGTTGTTCCTACAGTCTTTAATAAATAGTCCTTTCTCTGCAGAGCTCATAATCTAGTAGGCACGATGGAAACTGTGGGAGTGTAATGTTATCCGTCTTCCACAGATGGGGAAAAGAGGCACAAGGAAATTAAACCCAAGGTTGCAGAGGAACTCTGTGGCAGGACCAGGAATTGAATTCAGCTCTCCTGGGTCTTTGTCCAGTGTCTTAATCACAAAACCCGCCTTCACCTCTGTGCTTTTCTATTATTTAATCAGCTGAGAAAAAATGCAAATTGATTTAATTAAAGGAGAGAGCAAATTTCTAATTTCAGACTGGATGCGTTCTATGGTTATGGAAATTTTGAGGAATGGAGAATAAACATCTGTAATTTCTTTACTTGACACATGTATTTTCATTTACACAGCTGCATAAAAATTATATTTATATATTTTGTGACATCTAATTTTAGCCTAGAAGCAGATCTGATGTTTGGTTACCAAGAGGTGTCATTTTTTGGCTTCTAGAATAATCCTCTTTCTGGCAAAAAGTTGGTCATGTTTCTTCCCACAGACATGGTTTCTTCCTTTCAAGTGTCTCTCAAAATTATTTTATACTCTATGAAGCAAATCCTCCAAAGGCTTCATTATTCTGATGGTAGCATCATCTGATTGAATATTTCAATCATAATGTCCTTCGGAGAATTTTAGCAGTTTCCACTTGGGATATTGGAGGCTTGGATTTGTGTGTGTTCCTGTGGTTTTGAGGAACTGGTGTAGGAAATACAGATAATTTCAGATGCACAGAGTTCTTTGGGGAGGTAGATGGTAATGTTTACTCTCTCTGCCTGTTGACTAGAATACATTAGACCATCCCTTTCCAGAGTGAAAAACACAAATGCAGCTTCTTCAGGGCCTGCTCAGCAAAGCATTTAAGCGCATGCTTGGTTTTAAGCACGTGACCGTTGTCTGAGCACTGAAAAAATACTTTTAGATAATTCTGAAAAAATTCTGGTTTTGTTTTGATAAGCAAGTTCCTACAAGGATGCCAGTTTTAGAGCTTTCTAAAGGGCTCTGACAGCTCTTTTTACCCCATTGCCTGCTTCCCCTCCCCTTGCATCCCCCGGAGAACATATGAAAGATTCTGACACCAACCTCTGAAGGAGGAGCTCCTTGGGCTGACGTTGCCGCCTCTGAATTGCCGTGTCACGGAGGACTCCTTGGTAAGGGTGTTCTGCTTATTTCAGGCTCACATTAGGTTTTATGAACTTTAATGAACAGTAAGTAATAAATTTGCTGAAGAAATTGGGTTAGCCTGTGATTAACATTCAGAGTGATGCAGATGAGTGTACCAATGATGGGAACATGTGCTCACATCAGGATGAAATGCAGATGAGAGGCCCTGGAGCAAGCCCAAGGATGTGGGCCAGCGCAGTTTCATCTCTGTCAGCTTTAATCTGATCTCAAGTGTGAGTGCTACTGGCCTGCAGAAGGAACCTCAAACCCTGGGAAGACCTCAACACAACTTTTGTTTTCTATGAGAGGCTATTAAAACATTTCTTTACACTCAAAGCTCCAAACGTAAAAACTCATGTCTCTGTATCTAAAAAACAATATTTCTAGCAGTAGGGAGGAGAGGGGGAAATGACTGGAAGATACCTCTTGGTTTGGTTTAGCTTTTATGACACGCTGCTTTACTGAGCAGTCGTTCTAGTCAATTGAAACCCAGCTGAGCCCATCGTCCTATGGCAGCGCCGTTGTACGGAACAGAGAGAAAATCCCCCCCGCCCTCTTAAATGAAGTGCAAAGTAATGCTAGAAAGGGAAAGAATAAATCAATTTTAAGTGGTAATCTATGAAGTTGGACAGAAAATGATGAGAAATGAAGCAACTGGTCATAGGAAATTGACCTTGAAAATGGTGTTTATCTTGCGGCCGCAGTGGCAGAGCCCCGCTGCTGCTGTGGGTCGGCGGCTGAGGGGGAATTTAAATCAGAGTTTCTTTGCTTTGAATCTCAGTTGGGTTTGGGGGGAGTTTCTTTCAAGACTGTGTTCTCTGACAGTTACACCAGCGGTGCTGCTCGGCAGCGTCTGCCAGGCGGGCTTTATTCCTTTGTGGAATCCTCATATTTTACTGTGTCGCTTGAAAGGCTGAGCCAGTTTGGGAGTGGTGATTGCCCAGGGTCAGAAGAATCACTGTGGTTGTGTAACAGATACCTATGCTTGGGAGAGAGATGGTATTTTTACCTGGATTTTAATTTCCATACAAATAAACACATTAAAGCAAGTAAAAAGACAAATGAGTAATACATGTCACCTCTGCTATTTTAAACTGCAACACCTACTTGCACCAGAAGGATGGCTATTGCAGTATTATATACATCTTATTTACAATAAAGGTACAGAAGGGTGTGGGAGGTGGGATATATTGAGTTTTCACTGGAACTCTTCTAGCAGAAAACACCTGACAGAGTGTTTCCCTGATTTTTGTCTTCTAGGGTGGGTGGTCAGGACTCCATCAGATCAACTAAGTGCTTTTTGCTTCAATTGGTGACGATCTTTTTCTGCCTTTTTTAGTATCAGCTGAGTCTGTAAGTGATCCATTTGCAACTGGATCATCTGCTCTCAGCATCTGCTTACTGGGTGTCTCAGTAATTCCCAACTAAAACATGAAGGTGCAAGTACAATCTGCTGTGCCGTGGACACATTATGGTTTTGATGATCAGTAAAATAACATCAACCCATTAACTTTCCTGAAACATCAGAAACCTTTGTGTCAGTTCTCACCTAAACCATGCAAACGGGCTATCTGGTTTACTCAGCTGGTTTATATAATCACTGGCCTCCTTTGCCAGCACAGATCCTCTTTCAGCAACAGTCAGATATCAAACACAGGCAGGATGGTCATGGGGCTGCCCAGGGGTAAACGAGACCAGGTCAAAGCCCTGAAGTGCCCTATACCATGTCTGGGGACTTGTCGTAGGCTTTGACTTTAGACCTGAGCTTCTCAGAAGCCTGAGGAATTGCTCTTACTGGCCATTAAAAGATGTGGTCCAGGCAGTATCTGCAAGTAGCAGCTGCTTGTATGGCAGTATCCACCCTCGCTCTGTGTACCCTAAGGGCTTGTTTTCTTGGATGGGACCAGGCAGGGTTTGGAGATGCTCCAGCTCTGAGCTGAAGGCATTTCCCTTGGCTGGGAGCATTTTTTGATCCATTCAACCTGGGATAGGATCTGGGATAAGCATCCAGAGCAGGCAAAGGGAAACAAAGGAAGAGGGGTGGGAAGCGGGGGAGGCAGCAGAGCTATGGAAGGGAGGAGGGAGCCCCACTCACAGCAGCTTTCCGAGGAAAACTCGTATTGATCAAGCACCGGTGACAGTTGGGTTGGCTGTGTTATTCCAGCACTTCTGCTCTGATGGAAAACTAACAAATAATAAATCTGAGCAATGTTTTCAGACTGTGCAAAAATTAAGAATTTCAAAGCAAGCCTTCTCCAGATATTTAAAATTCAGGGAGCTTTTTTTGTCCTGGGTCTTGAGATGTTAATAACTTTGACTAATTGTCAACACCACCAATTACTATGACTGATACCTTATCATTTCCCACAATGAGCAATGCTAATTAAAATTGATTGTGCTGCTGTTCTGGCACAGCAGCAAGTTTCCTTTTCATTTTTTGTTTAAACATGAGCTTATTGTGCCTATTTGGTGAATTAAATAAGGAAAGCTCATTATTCTTATGTTTATTTTTGAGCAGGGGTTTTAAGCCACATTGGAAGCCTGTTACAAGTGTCAAAGAAATAGAAGAGCTTGAATGAACTGTATTTTTTGGAGTACCAAAACATACACCTAATAATAATATTTAGCTCTTTTATACCATAGTGCTTTTTACATGATCACATTTCTACATAAAAGTAACCACTCCTATTATCTCTGTAAGATGGGCAAACACTATTACTGCTGTTTCACAGATACTGGAGCTGAGATGCCAGAGCTTTGATTCTGTAATAGCACAGCACTTCAAGCTATTCACTTCAATTAGGCTACAGATCCCTGTCTTACAGCACTCTGAGCTAAGTTATTATTTGTGAGACTGGCTTGCTTGAATTTTATACAGACTTGGCCTTTTATTTCTCACTTTTTTTTTTTTTTTTTAAAGCATGATTATTTATTTCTGCCAAAGATAGGATCAAGAATTCCTTGCTGCTGGCGTGCCCCGAGCTGGCTCCTCCAGTAAATGTTGGTTCTGCCCATGCAGGGCACAGCCATGCAGGAGGGATGACGTTGTGCAACTTTGTGTCCTTCTTTGGGCCTTTGCTTCATCATGTGAATCTCCTCATGTCAGGAAGGGCTGTTTTTGTTGGGTAGAAGCTGCTTGCAGGGAGGAGAGATGGCTGGGTAATAGCGTGGGACTGAAACTCGTGTTATATATCTCCTGTTGTGTTCTGAATTTAGCTGTGGGTTTATGTGAAGTTTTCCATGGGGAATGTTTATGGGATAGGTTATCAATGGAAGATGTACCTGGTTGTTTAACTATTCTGCTGGTATCTCTTGTTAAGTGGCCAATTGCAGTTAATAGCACAGGACTATGACCTTATCCCTCTGGAGATTGATTTAATCTAAACAATTTATTCTTTCCATGATCAATACATAATGAGTTAATATGGAATGGATAAAAATGCATGGAATTGTCTGAGATATTCCTTACTTCCCTCTACCTAGTCCATAAAATGAGTTGACCACTTCATAGTGTTTATTTAAAAAAAAGAGTCTTTTAAAAAATTCTACAAGTTGCACTTTTCATAAATAAGACCTCCCATAGGTCTTGACAGAAAGAGAACTCGTGTTTGCCTTCACGATCTCTTGTATGAGGAGTTATAGAAGAGTGTGCCAATCAAAAAAATGTTTTGTATTTATTGGGAAAAGACTTTGAAATGTGTGGCACTTGAAAGCAAGATAAAAATATTTATATTACAGAAACAGCAATAGCAAGAATCATACATGAAAAGCAAATATTTCAGTCCTGAGCACTATTTCTTGATTATTTACAGCTACATGACTTTCCTTGTCATCAATGCATTGATTTCTTCTGATCCTGATATGTGTTATGAGCAACCTTAGAAATTTGTAGAGCTTCTTGTGCCGTAGTGCCACGACTGACTCCAGCTAATCCTCCTTGCTGAAAACAAGATGACCCTGCCAGCAAGGCCTTATGCTGGCTCTAATGGTGCTCTCCTGAGCAATTCACCCAGGTTAATTTGTTTGTGTTGGGAAAATTCTAGGAGGCAGTGCTCGAGAAGTGCAGTGTCTGACTGGACATCAGCACCCCCTGTTTTAGCAGCAGGAGAGAGTTGAGCTGACACGCACCAATGGCACCATTATCACAAGGTGATGTGTTGCCATTAGCACAGGAAGCTGTGAAATAATGTGCCAAGTGTGTCTTCTTGAAACACTTTGGACCTAATTCTCCTCTCATCTGTACTGATGTCTCTCCATGGACTAGACTGAAGATGCTTACAACTTATGCTGTAGAAAATCAGAGAGGGATCATGGATGACTGACTCCCTCGGTGTAACAAGCTGTACGTGGAGGCAGAAGTTTTTACTTTCCTCTCTATTGCCAAATGTCCCCTGGAGTTTTGTTGTGAAAAGTCAGTTATGAAAATTGAGTGTGTGTGTGGGGGGGGAATATGTCATTTGGGTTGTGATTTGCTGTTAATTAAACTTTAGTGTGACACATCCTCTGTGTCTGGGGATTCCTGATTCTCATCTCAGTGGCCTGGTAGAACGGAGGAGCATCTCCATCGAGATCAATGCTCATTATTATTTTCCTCATTATCATCATGATCCTCATCAGTATTTGTTCTACAACACTGGCTGTGGAACAGAAGCACAGGCAGAGATGACCTTCACCTGCTCCTGTTCAAAACCTTTCATTTTTAACAGACAAGAGACTCAAAGGCTGGGGAGGGGAAAGTGACAATGAACTCATGACAAAGAATTAGATCCAACCACTTGAAAGTGAAAAGTAGCCTTTCCTTCCACTGCAAATCAAATGATGAAATTATCAGTTTTCATTACTTTCATCAGAGTAATGGCACTCACGCACAGGTTGAACCCCACAGCACATAAGGTGCTGGTGGATATCAGGCAGGTTTTAGCTGCATGAAGCTCAGGCATCTGTGCAGTAGAGGGGCTCAGTGGTAGATGGGAATGGAGTCTGCCCCAAAAACAGGTGAGGTAGAGGTGAAAAGTAGTCAAATTAGTAAACGTTCTCCAGAGAGAGAAGTGGTATGGAAGGTAAAGTCCATAGTGCCTTGTCCTGTTCATATTTGATACCCTAAATGGGATTTTGAAAACTGTTCTTTCTACTCAGGTACGAGAGCATCATTGTGGGGAAAATGCTTATTTTACAGTCCCATGCCTGAACCATGGCTTTAGGGTGGCACTGTAGGTGTCAAGGAACCCTGTATGACTCTTGCCCAGCAGTAGCTTTTCCTCGAGGTAGGCTGCCCAGCATCCCTTGAAATAACCTCCTCAGACCCTTTTACACTCACCACTGGGATGCCACTGGCATGAAACACCGAGAAAGGGCAGACGCTGCCAGAAGCATCTGGAAACAAATTCAGAAAGATTGTCCAGATGTGGAATGACGCAAATCCATGGGCAGAAGACCTGTCTGAAATCCCCTTCTTGTCTGAATGATAACCTGTCTGAATGTAGGGCTGGAAAGAAGCTGGGCTCAGACCGTGATTGCACAGAACTGGCAGGTCAGCCTGTTTCTGGACCTCTTTTTATGCTGTGTGTGGGACAGTGAGAGAAGCATTGCAAGTTACAGAATTAATGCATCACTAAAAAGAAAAAAAAAAACAAACACAACACAACACCAAATTTCTTCGTCCCTTTGCTCTCCAAGTGTTGAGGATCTGCTCGGGTTCACCCTCTTCCTTGTTTATGTTGCATTAATAAGTGCCCCCTGCTTTAAGCCCTGTGTACCCCTGCGTGCTCTTTGAGGTTGCTACAAGAACCTAGTTTGAGGAGGTGTTTTGTTTGCACTGAAGTGTTTTTATGGATCAGTTTCAGGAGGTGAAATCATGTCAGAGTAAAATGTTTGCTGCATGTAAGAAGAGGTTTGGGGCTGTTAGGGGCCCAGAGAGGGCGGCAAGCTGCTGTATCTCATGTGAGTGTTGTAACCCAGAGCGTTTGTGTAGCACGTGGGTTAATGGGCTGTGGCTCAGCCCTGCTGGAAATTGCCTGTGACTGGAGCATTGCGGTGACGTTTGACCTCTCTTGGCCCTGAACCAAAGTGATGTGCCCTTTGGGTGAGATCTCTGCTGCTCTTCGCAGCCAGCTTCAAGCCTGAAGCTTTTTATGCACTTGAAATGGTTGCTGGGAAGAGGACACACAAAATCCTTCCCTCTTGGGAAACCCCCTTTTACAGTAAAAGGTGTATTTTGGCATGATGAGTTTTCCAGTGGATTTTGTTGAAAGGTAGCAAGATTGCCAGTGTGCATCTGGATGTGCTAAGCAGCTGCTGGCACCCAGGGCTGGCTGTTGGGGTGGCTTTGGTAATTTGACCCTCTGGAGCACAAGCACAGCTAATGAGCATAGTCCCTCCAGCCACAGACACTCAATGGAACAGATCAGAAACAGCTTCTGCTGACCAGACTGATGGGAAAGCTGTGTTTGGTGCATGACAAATAGCAGGATGTTGCATATTTTTCATTATTAACCCTGAGTCCATACAATTAGGTGTAAAGAAGAAAATAATATGTATTTATCTGTGAAGTTTAATGACAAAATAATAGCTAAGGGAAATATTGATCCCTGCCTTGACCACTCTGTAGTGGAAGGTGTCCCTGCCCATGGGTGTGGGGTTGGAACTAAACGATCTTTAAGGTCCCTTCCAACGCAAACTAATCTATGATAAACCAGGAATATTTGTTGTTTTCAGTGAATTGCATGTACTGGAGTTGGCAGTACATCTTATATGAACATCACTTCCACTGTCCTGTTCCCTGCCCTTCCTTTCCACCAAAACTTACCTCTTCTCCCTCCCCATGGGTGATGAGGAGTGTGTCTGCACAATGGATAGAAATTGCAAGATGCCTTCTTGTGACACCAGGAAGAAAATGATCCAGGGAGTTACAGACCACTAAGCCTTTCATTTGTACCTGGTAAACTGGTTCAAATGATAAGAAAAAAAAAAAGAAAACATTTGGGAGATGCTGATAAGATCAGGCTTATCCAGTAGAAAGGTAGTGTAGGACTGTCTGGAAGTGATAGGAAAAGCCTAGGCTTGATGACCCAGCAGGTCACTTACAGTCTTTCACTCCTAATCTCTTAGAAGTCTTTGAACTTGTCAATAAGAAAGGAAGAGAGAGGAACTGGCTTATCTCATTTATTTACGATACTGAAAGGTCTTTTGCAAGGCCTCTCACAGAAAACAATCAGAAAGACAAGGTAGGCGGGTGAAAGGGAAAAATATAGCCGGGAATCAAAACCTGCAGCAAAGATTAGGTATAACCAGGCAATTTTCACCATTGCAGAGGGTTAAAATAAGGGTTCCTTGTATGTCCCTAGGTCGTATATCAGGTCGTTGATCTGGGATGAGTAGCTAGATTTGTGGATAGCAAAAAGCCTCTGGGGTCAGTCAGCGCCAGGGAAGGCACTGAGGAAGGTCAGAAGCCAATAAACACATGGCATAACCTCCAAAAAATGGTCGGTGTTCCTACATGGCTTTTGCCCAGCCTATGGTTTCAGTTTGAATTTGCTGTGGTCAAACTAGAAATAAGTCTTCAGTCCAGCTATCCCTGTAGAATCTTGTTGGAGCTGCTAAGGGGAGAGGAGATGCCATCTCACTGATAACCTCCCCAGCGGGGTGTGCAGTTCAGGAACAACTGTACCAGTGTCTTCAGATTTGGATTAATGATCCTTTTTCAGAAGTACATTAGGATTGGATAAACACATACATAGTGTTATCTGAACCACAAGTAGTGATACTGAGCATCAGAGTAGTCTTGTTAATGAAGGAACCCAAATCAAGAGGCTTCATATAGCATACTGGGATTTAAGTTCAGTTTTCTCCCTCCCTGGAGTTACTGCATCTTGTTTCTTTTAAGCAGTCATATCTGTCTTGCTGTCATAAACAAAAGTTTTGAATAAGAGTTAAAAAAGAAATCATTTGTTTACGTTCCCTGCTGCTCTGACTGTCACAGATGAGCGTGTTCCTCGCACCATTGAGTTGATGGAACTTCCTGCCTCCCTTCCATTCCATTCCTTCCCATCCCTCTGCCTTTCCCCACCACCTTTTAAACTGGAGAAGAACCACTGGATATACCTTTTAAACCCAGATACTGAAGGCCTGGATGTTGCTAATGAGCAGTAAGAGCCTATTAAGGAACTGAAACGTTGCATTGTTATGATTTGGGAAATAAAAGCTGAATAAGAACTGTAACACTTAACTATGGCATCCCACTTTATTTTTCTCTAATGCAGGCTAAGCTGCCTTACAGCAATCTTTTAATGTAATGATTGAGACTATTATAGGAAATACTATACAAAGCAACATTTTTTTTTGCAGCCTAAATAATAAGTAGGGCAAGGTTTTAAATGAGGCTAGAGTAATGAATGCTGTACAATAATTTTGATGATAAATTTCCCCAGAGGATAAAGTGGAAGAACAGAAGCAGGCTGTATTTAATCATGCAAAGTTAAAGGAATGCAGACCAACAAATATTTATAGAAATGTACGGATTTTCTAACCTTCTCTGAGATATTCTTGCCCTTTTCACCTCAGAGACTTAGCAGGAATTCAGGTCTTTCGGTGTGTAATAATTAGGAGGAGGAATTGATCACGTAGGGTCAAGTGTTTCTTTGATGTAGTGCACAGAAATTCCTGCTTCCTTGCAGGCTGGAGGACTCAAACAGTAAGACATTTGTTTTTCACAGCTATTTCATTCATCAGAGAGTCTGAAAAGCTTGCTTTGAGCAGATACACAGCATGGGATGACATATTCTGCAGCTGCTCTTCACCTAGTACTGACCCAAGGAGGTGTGTCCCCTCCACAGAGCAGGGCACTGTGTGGAGATACCAATTCCCAAAGCAGTATAGTTGCTTTTGTGCAATTCTACGTGCAGAATAGGAAAAGGCCTGTGAACTGCATTGCAGGGATGAGATCTCAGCTTCCATGTGCTGAGCAAGCTCAAAATCTTTGCCCCATGCTCCATCACCAGGCACAGACCCGCCCGTCCTATGCCTGTACCAAAGGCCATCCATCCTCCTCTATAGGCTGTGGTTTCTTCTGGTCTTTGCTGTTTGTCTTGAGGAAACAAGCACGACTTCAAAAACTAACAGATAGACAAAAAGTCACCACTCACATCTGTCTTAGCACGTTCCTGGTTGTTCTGCACAGGTGCACATGGCTGTGGTAGAGTTAGGCAATCACTCCATAAAGTGTGGGGTTGTGTTGCTTTATGCATTTTTTTAAAAATAACTCTTAACAGTACGGTTTTTCAGTGGACTTCAGCTCAACCTATAACAGTATTCACTCAGCAGAGGCAAAAATCTGGAGATTTCTGTTCTGCTGATCAATACTTAAAGCATATATTGATTTCCAATTTAGGTGTTAACTTTTTAGCTCTTAGAAGTGCTTTTGATATCCATTTTCACCTTGCCTGATGTTCATTATATGCCGAACGTTATGACAGCGAGTCAGCTCAGATCCCATCTGGAGAGACAATTAGTTCTAGTGACTTCAAGATTGCAACGTGCAAAGATTTACTTGTCCTGTGTAAGCATTGTGGTAACATGAAATATCTCTGTTTGAGGCAATGACCTGAGAAACGCTTTCATTCTGGCCTGGCACAGCCTTCCTCTAGTTTCTTAGTCTGCGTAGTCATCTCTGAAATCATAGAATAAACTAATAAATAGCTCTATTTATTACGTTCACGTTGTTTCAGCATAATAATTCATAGCCAATGAGCCCGAGGTTCAGGCCTCAGTTTGCTGGGTGGCTGGGCTTTGTTTAAACAATAGGACACACATGATAAGCAGTGTGATTATGCCTCCAGTAGTGTTAGGAGGCACAAGGTCAAAAGGCTCAGTGACTTTAACTACCTGAGAAGTGCCGTGTAATCCCCTGCAAATGGGCTGTCTACAATGTCTTATTGCTGTATCAGAGAGGGAATTATTTCTTTTTAAAGGCAGCCGCATGAATTCCCTCTGTAATTGGCACAGGGCTGACATCACTGGCTGCCAATCAGAAATCCTCTTTGTCTTGGATTTTAACACCTTAATTTCAAGTTCAGGTCATCTGAACAAACGGATTTTGTTAAAATGATGTTTTATCCTCTTTGTGCTCTGAGTCCCATCTGCTTGCTTTGTGCTCTGTGTGTGTGTGTGTGTTGTGAATTGCTCTGGAGTAGCTTTTGTATCGTCATCAGGCACTAAACAGTGACTGCAAAGTCTTTGCAGAGCTGGTGACATGGGAGCCATGGCCTGACTTGTAGTGCCTAGAACATTACATAGGAACTCAAGGGAGCAAGGGGAGGGCAGGTAAGCACCTCACGATGTGGGCAGCATGGCTGCGATTTCAAAATCAATGCATAGCCATCAAATTCTTTCAGCCTAGCACTGTCTTTTCCTTTTTATTGGCAAACATAACATCAAAATAATAAAATCATCCTGATTTACAGTTATTGTTGATAAAATAAGTACACATGGGTCACAGCTTTACTAGCCTGAGCAGATGAGGAGCAGGCCATGAGGATGTTGTTTATCCTGGTGATATCGAAAGGACTGTAGGCAGTTGCTGCTGTTTTGGAAGGGGAATGAGAGATCCCAAATGGAGAGATTTCCCCATTGTTTCTTCCCACTTTAAGCCCCAACAGAAGTGGAGATAAAGGCACAGCCTATGGGAAGTTCTCAGCAGCCCTTTGGGCTGGTTTCATGGGCTTCCAGCCAGCAGCTGCTCCTTCAGAAAGGGAAAGGAAAGCCTGTGTGAAATCCTATGGTCTATCCCAAAGAATGTTTTTCCTTTGGGTAAATGGAAGCAGATGCCAGAGGTCATGGCTTCTCTGTGTCTCAGTCAACCAGTGGGTGGGATGAGGACATCTGCACATGGGGAGTGCAAAATCCGTGGTCGAGGGGATGCTGTGGAAGTTGCTGTTCAGTTGTAGTGGGTTTTAGGGACAAAGCAAGAGGAATCATCATCCTGTCAGAGGGCAAAAATTTGACAAATAGTTTTAAAGGCTTAAAATAAATCTATCTTCATAACCTGACTGATGTGCTTTTTTCCTTAGGTATGTTACAGAGGTAATGATACCTCTACAGTGAACTCAATTAACCTTCTGCAGCCTTCTGTGTGACAGGGACTCCTAAATCTCCTATTTTATGAGTGCATGTGCAAGATTTGAAGCTACTCTGAACTTAGCATTAATAAATGCGATTTCCTAATTGGTGCCCATTTGATTGTTTGTTTGTTTGTTTTTTTCCAGTGAGAAAGACACGGTGGCTGTGAGTGAGATGTAGTGTTCATGGTTGAGAAGAGATTTCCACACAGGAGTGAGGTAACTTATTATTATTATTAAGAGTCTGGTGATTTGTGTGGATATCTTTGGAGTTTCCATTGTTCAGTGATGTTTTAACATGATCCTGAGGAATTTAGCTTTGGTTCTCTATGGTTTTTTTTGTATAAATGATAAGAACAATGTGACTCTCCTCTGTCTGATACCCAGTGCATTTCAAGTGTCCTTTAGAAGTGCTATGGGAAAATATATAGGAAAAAAACCCTGTGTATTTAGGCTTCCATGGCTTGATTTCCCTACAAATCTCCCTTCTGCTCTGTGATACATTCTAGTATGTGCACATCACATCAGGAGACTCAGTAGTGTTTGCTCCTTCCTGGCTTGTGAGATCTTTGCATGAACACAGGCTATACAGAGTGAAATGTTTCATCTGGGAGGGAGGATGTCAGCAATAAATGAGAAAACAAGAGAAATGGATGATGCCCCATAATGCATACCCTATAATATAATCATTGTTGTTTGATAAAAGAGACACTTGGAGCAACTCTCCGTGCCCTGCTAGGTATGTCTGGATTTATTATTCAAAAAGGCACAATCAAATCTCTTCATTCCGTTGACAAATGGGTGCTATTCAATTCCGTATCTGCCTCTTATTTATAGCATATAGAGGGGTGATTTATATGCTGGCTGCAGATCTTTCAAAACAGTTTTAATTAGCAGCATTGGCTATTAGAATGAGAGTCCTGTAGCTTCCCTGTAATATGCATCCCCCTAAAGCTAAACAGGGATTTTACTCTTTGCCAGGCAATGCCTCTCTATTTTTTTGTAATTCCAGCAGGAAAATGTATGTGTGCTTTAGCAGTGAAGGTTGTATTCCTGTTTGCAGCTCCAAGGGGCAGGCAGCAGAGGTCAAGGGAAGTAATGCCATTTATTGCTGAGCCTTGGGGAAACAGGGCAATCCTTGGGGCATCAGCACTAACTAACAGCACACGGGAGCTTGCAAATAGCAGGGACTCGGTTTTGAGGACAAAGTAAGCACCAAAGACACCAAGCCCAGCTGCTCAGGCTGCCAGCACAAGCATTTTGGGATTCTGCTCTGAATTTCTGTGTGCTTGGAGGAGCTGAGAGGGTAGGAGCCCCCATCTCAGTGTGTCCTGTGGTTGGAATGTTCACAGTGTTGTTTTTGCTATGTGCATTGTCTGAGGGTGTAAGCAAGCATTCTTCCAGCTGTTCCTCATCCACGAAGCTGCTCTGGCTCGTGGGCTAATTGGTACCCCTGAGGTACAGAGCAGAGGCAGCCACAGCACGGGGGGCAGCTCAGTAAAGGCACTAGTTTGAGTCTCTATTATTTTCATGCATCTGATAGGAATGTGATCCCTTTGAGACCTCAGCCTATCTGTCAAACCTGAGATCAGCCAACAGGTTCAAAAGTTATTTGGGGAAGCAATGACTGACAGAGCAATTGCACATCTCTTGTTTTTTTCCTGAGAAACCAGGCTAAAAAAGCGCAGGAAACATAAAGAGTATTTTTTGTGCTTTATGCGGTGTGTGTCGCATGCAGAATGGTCTGTTGTTATGCTTCCACTGATCTTTTTTTGACATAAGCAATGCAGTCATTCTGTCTTTGCATCAAATAAGTCTTTGTACTACTTGTCACCAGCTCACAGTGTCTCTGTATGTGTGTAAACTCGGTGTTTGCTACATCCCCTCATGACTACTGTGCTGCTGCCCACAGCTGGGCGGTTCTGCTCCCTCTCTGCTGCTTTACAGCAGCTCTGTCAGTGACATTTACTCTGGAGAGTAAGAAAACCTTAGAAAATCTGAAGTTGGAGGTTGAAAATAATTTTAAAAGAGAGGACATGAGTACTGGACCTGGTCACAGATGCTTGATGTCTCTGCCTGTCCTTCCCTGGGAGGAGGTCAAGGAAACAAGGCACAACTGAAAGAGAGGAGGCTGGATGAAGTTCATCGCTGCCCTGCCAACGATGTGTCTGTGGTTCTTGGGAGACTGATGGGAAAATGAGGAATTAGGAAATGAAGACATAAAAAAATCCTGCTAGAAACAAGCCTGAAATTAATGTGGTCAGAAGGAAAGAATGGAAATGATTCCTGTGGTTTGCAACTGGAAGATGGTGGGCTCTGCATCCAGGACAGCAACACATCCACGGGTAATTCACAAATCTGGGAAAAAAATCACAGTTCTCTGGCTGAATACAAGTTAGATTTATTTTTTTAATCTACAGAAGTTCTGTATAGGTATTTTATTTCCTTTTCTAAACATGTTGATAAAGCACATTAGTTAAGGAAGCTTTCAAATTATTAACATCTTTGGTTCTGTCTTTGAGCCAAGTGAGCAGGATTTGGTGAGCTGTCTTTGGATATTACACTAAGTGCTTTTCTACTGCAATTCTAATAGAGTGTAGGGCTGAATTTGGTAGTGTTACCTATTAGTGATTAGAAAGTGAAGGGCTTTCAGTGTGTCTGTACTGCAGGCACATTTTGATTGATAGATTGAGCATTATGCATTTAATATTTTTAAATATTGCTTTAAAGTAATGACATTCCTTCTTAAAATTCCTCTTTTCCCTAACATTTTGAAAACATTCTGATGGTGTGAATTGGGAAGAAAGAGGAGAGAGAACATTTTTGCTCATAAACACTTAAATATTAAATTGTACATTAGTCAGTGGTACAGGCTGAACTCTGCTGGAGAAAGGTACTTTTAAATTACAAAAATATTAACACTGTAATTATTGAGCATGGATAATAGTTATGAATTATGGATCAGCCAGGTTAGCAAAGTCACGGCTACCTAATAGAGAAAGGTATGATGGGAACATGTGGGAAGATGATTGAGGATTCCCGCTTAATGTTTTCATACGCTCTCCTCAGCAAAGGGGGCTGCTGCTCCTCTGCTGGTCCCAGAGAGCTGTGAAAGCTTACCAAGGGCTGGAGCATCACTGCCTGTGCTTCAATAGGCCAGTCTCTGTGCCACGATGGCTTTTTGGTGGTCAGCCCAGCTGGAAGGCCCTTGGTACTGAGCTCTGGGTGACACTGTCACTGACTGTCACCACTGAAAAGTCCTGGTGTGATCCAACGCACAGAACTGGCAACGGGAATTGCTGGAACTTGTAAGCCTTGTCTTCCTTGATGAAGCTGTGGAGGGTGGCAGTGATGCTGGAAGGTTAAGGACCAGGGTTCTGTCTTTGCTGGATAAAGATCATCTGGACAAAACAACTTCCCATCACCTCCTTTCAGTTCCCCTCACTGTAAATGAAGATACAGCCATGTCATACCTCTGCAGCATGTTTTGACATCCATGAAGGGAAAGTGCAACCCCAAAGCACTCAGAGAATATCCTACGGCCAAGTGACTGCGACAGGAGTTCCAGCAGCTCTCACTGTTAGGATATATTTTTTTTTCTCTGTGTCTGGGGGTTGCTGTGACAAGAAGCCCAGCCTATTCCTCTCCAGCTGTTGGTGTTAACCCACAGCTGCTCTTCTGTCAGTTTTCCAGTTTGTATCTACCCAGCTTCTTGCCTTTTTTTCAGCCACAATTATTTTCTCCAGACAAAACCAGGGGCTTTCTTTACATAATTTTTTATAGGAGGGCTGTTATATATTTGAATTGTTTGCCATAAACTTTTGAAATTCAGTGACCTTTGTTAATCAGAAAGGGGCTTTTTGAGGTCTACAGGCAGAATTAATCATATGTAAACTGTTTGCTTTAAAAAGTCTCTTACTGAATGTGAGATTTCACAGGTAGCCATGGAAAGGTCAGAGGCTGGAGGCAGAAGCTGGGAGCTGCTGGAGAGCATTGCAGGACAAGCCTTCTCAAGGCAGGTTCGGAAGTAGGGAGAGACGTGTGCTAACATATGGCATTGGGGAGAACCCCTTGTGTTTGAGAGACTGACCTCAAGCCAGAGATTTGGAGTACCTAAGGAAAGAATACACAGACTAGCAGCAGTAGCCTTGGTAGCAGTGATTATGGGTACCTTCCAGCTCTGGGTTAAACCCATGGAAGAAAAAAAGTTCATTGAGAAAGGGGCAGTTGTCAAAAGAGAGGGACAGAGAGTATCACCGATACCCTAAAGGCTGCAGTGTCTTGGTGTACAGGGTCCTTGCTAAGGAAGGTCTTTCTCTGAATTTTAGTGGACTCTGCCAAACCCCTTAATGTGGTTTTAATGTGTTTTCCTGTACTCAGTGGTGGTTTTTACCTGTGAGCCCTTGGCATGCTGTGTCTCAATGAGGCTGATTTTGGGAGATGTCTCACAAATTAGGTGCACTGCAGTGAAGTGTTTGCTTTCCTACCATGCAGCTCTGTTGTTCATCCCCCTTAGCTTCTGCAGATGATGCAGTGGAGCCTGTTCTCAAACATCTTTTCAGATTTTTATCATGTCTTGCATAATAATTGCATTTTGTGTGACAAGCAAGCACATTTGGAGGGTTTCATTCACAGAAACACATTGTGTGAGAGAAAGGGGAGTTTGCTGAACTTCTTTGCCTAAACAGGGGGAGGACTCCTTCAGCACTGCTGGAGGGAGGGAGATGCCACCCCACCAGCCACCCATTTGCAATGTGTGCTTTTCCCTAGGGATGTATTCAGGGCCTAATTTTGGGACCTTGCTCCAGGATGGCTCAGAGCCCAAGGGCTGTTCCGGGCTCATCCTGCAGCAGTGAAGCGTGGGCTTTGCTCTTTCTCCTGATGATTAAAGAACACAGCTTTTTCTTTAAAGAGTTAATTCCACAAAAACATTAATGGAAAATTATGGACTAGAAGCATTTCCATCCAATCCAGAACACACAGAAAGTCTGAATATGAATGATTTAAAGACTATGGGAAAGCATAAAGATGTTGAAGTGAATTTACTACTTTGTTCAGTACATAGATTGTGTGAGTGGTCTTCAGTATGAGTTAAAGAAAGGTTCCAGTCATGAGATATTACAGTTTAATTCAGACATTAGTACAGTCAGAGAGAGGACAGTAATGTATTGCACAACCAGATAGGATTTCCATACTGGATTGTACCTGTGATCTATATGGACAGTGCTGTGTCTGTCAGGAGAAATAATGTGATAGAGCATAATAGGCATCTGTGGAAGGATTTACGTGGAGCAAGCTCTATCTGCTAATAGCTGGCTCATATCCCAACCCTAGCCGTGAGAGTTCATTGTTACAGTGTCCTGTTGGATGTGAGTGAGGATGTTCTCCTGACCTTCATCGGCCTCAAGGCATTAATGAATCACTCACATCTGCCCCTTGTTCATACCAACCAGCAGCAAGTTCTGCAGGACAATGTGTTTAAAGACACAGAACTTTTTTGAAAGGCAGTTTGAAATGCCGTGCTGTCAGTCATCTGTTGCCATGCTTCTGTACTGAGGAGATGGTACATTACAGAGCCCAAGTTATCTTTTTCAAACCACTCGCCACTCAAGTATACTAACCCTCCATCAATTTTTATTCATCCCTTCTCCCAGTTGAAGAAGGTACCAGTTTTCCGTTCCTCTAAAAATATTTGCAGATGTTACCTAGGCTTTTTAACTGTTTTTTTTCCTTTTTCCCTTGTGAGGTCAGGTGTGCCAGTTTCAGTCAAGACCGAATAAACTTCATGGCTTGGTATTTTAAATGTCATTTCTTGTTCCAGTCTCTCTAGATCTTTGCTTTAACTTGTGACCACTTCTGTTTACAGACCTGTGACTAGCCCGAGGCTTTTATTTCTCCTAGAAAATGTGGAGGAAATAGAGGTGGCGGAGGAAGATCACTGTGCCTGTGTGATATGTGTGCTAGATTTGTTTCGGCCTTCTGGAGACTTTCTTCCCTCCTGATTTTTAATCCAGTTTAAGACTTTCCAGCAATGGCTCTGATGTAATCCCAGTGCTCTGTCTCTTCCCATTTTTCGGCTGAGAAAGCTTTGCACTGTGTGTTACAGAGGCCATCAACCCGGGGTCTATTGCACATCAGCAGTCCGCCGGGTGTTTGCTGCTCTCTTTAGGAACAGCATTCCCGGAGCCGTGCCGTGAGGAGTGTAGAGAACAGATGGGCCAGGAAAGTACCTTGCTCTCGGTGGGTCTGGAGAATGAACTCATTATCCAGCCAGTGGTCTGTCACACCAGCCTCATTTACCAGCGGCTGGTGTAAAAAACAAACCCTGGAAAGCAGTGCCTGGTGGGGTGTGAGCGCAGTGGTGCCAGCACGGCAGTGTCAGTCAGTGAGCAGCTTGTTGGGTATGAGGGATAGGGAGGAAACCTGGGAAGGCAGAGTGTTACAAACAGGCATGAAACAGCTTCATAAAAATGACAGGAATCCTGGCTTTTGGGAATTCAAAATGTCATGTAGAGAGGAGACACATTTCAAGGCGGACACTGCGAAACTTCCATTTCTTTAGGTGGTACCTTCTCCAAGTATTTCCTAAAAAAAGCCATTAAGTATTAACAAAACATGTTTAAAAAGCATGATGTTAAACAAACAAAAAAGGACACGGACTTACTGGGCTATGTTATATTGAATAGGTAACGAGACAGGTTTCCATCTTTTTCCTTTTCAAATGCCAACTGAGAAACACCTCTGTGCTCAGCCTCCCGTGCTGACATGCTGCTGAACTCAAACCACCTGAGACACGTAACATCTTCCTCCTTGTTCCTTGCCTGCTTGTCGGCGGAGAGCACACTTTGCTAGAAGCAAAGGGTGCAGGTTTGAAAAGCCAGAAGAGGTGAAACTCTGGGATTTAGCCAAAGGAATTGTTTGAGAATTTTGGGGTTTGGCTTAGACTTCGTGGTGAAGGATTGAGGATTGCAGAAATCCTCCATAGCTGCTGCTTCGGTTGCTGTTAAAGATAGGAACATTTTTGGGACTGGCTTATTCAGAGGATTATAAAAAAAAAAGTCAGAGCTGGCATCAGTTTTGGAAAGGGAAAGTGCAGGGTGGGAATGCTTTTGTTTATTTGTAGTAAAATCCATAAGGAGTATGGGGGAAATTGTTGTCTCTGGGTTACTCTGTGGGTTTGTAAGTGTGTGACTGATAGTGTGTTAATAGTATTAAGCTCCCTGATCCAATATTATCATTGAGAAATCTGGTTGGAAATGATTTGACGGCCTGTATAATCCCAAGATTTATGCAGGCAGAGCACATAGTGTGCAGTGATGTCGTGTGGAGAGGGGTCCTGCACCCACATTGGAGAGTCTCATCAAGTAAACACACACTTGATCAACCATAGTAACATCTCCTGTGCGGGAAAAGCGGGAGGACACTTTAGCTTTGAATTAGGCAGAATTTTTTATTTTTACAATGCAAAACGACGCCAAAAATATGTCCCCACAGGCTACTGCTGGGGTGTTTTTCTTTCAAACGAGTACCTGACGCAGCTGGCACGGCGCTGGTGCGTAACCTTTGCAATAGGTGAAGAGGCTGGAGGCAGACAGATGTTCCAGCGTTGCTGGCCGTGGATTGTGCATTCTGTGCCCGTGCAGATGGTCCTTTGTAGCCTCTCCCTCCCAACGCCCCGTCCCACCTGTTGGCACTTACGGTACGTCTCGGAAGAATAGCCGAGTTGCTGGGGAGAGGAAGACAAAAAGATACAGCAGCACTTCTGGCTGTGAAACAAGGCAAGCTGTGTGTAGTGCATAGCAAGGAAGCCAACAATTAGGGCTCTCTCCAAAGCAGGAGCTTTCTGTCCCGAATGCATTCTGGTAATTCACCAGATTGCAGCATGTATGGAATTACTGAGGATTTTTTATTTTTTTTATGAAAGGGAGCTTCTGTCCTGAGAAAAATTAGTTGATGCTGAATTAGATTTGGTTCTCGTCCTGCATGCTCAGCTTTATAGAGAGAATAAAAAAGGGCAGAGAAGAACAAATTGACTGTGGAAGCCACCTCTTACAGCCCATCCTATGGAAATGAGCCTCCCACCCACAGGGAGCAGCTGAAGTGGACAAGCCCCTTTGCACAGACAGCAGTAGAGATTTATTAGAGCAGTTTCAGTGGGGTTTGCAGCAGAGTGAACCTGTGCTGTGTCCCAAGGGGACATCTCCCTACTGCCTGGCTGGGACCAGACATTCCTCTCTACACCTCATCTCCTGCTTTGTCCTCACAGCAGGAGCAGGGGTGCTGGCCACTCCCTTCCAGCATCAGCACAGGTCGGGGTGGCTTTATGCCCCATCCAAAGCTGGAAATAAACCAGGATAAGCTCAGGCCTCAGTGTGATTCGTATCACTCCATTCTGCAGGTGAAAAAAGTGTCTAGAAGTGAGATGTAAAGCTGTGGGAACATCACTCAGCACATCAGGCTTCACCGCTTCCCTTAATGGTCTGTGGGGACTCTGCCAGTCTGGGCAGTGAGCTGGTACAGGTTTGTCCCAGCATTCCTCACCTCAGAAGGACCACACTGACTCCCAGCAGTAGGAGAATAAAGTAGGAGTTATTTTTTCCTAATAAATCATACCTTGCAGTTATAAAATGGAGTGCTGACTCCTGCTGATGTTTGAGTTGGTTTGGTTTGAGAGCAGGAGAGCTGTACAGCAGGGAGTTTGTAAGGCAATGCACCATGTGGACTGTCACAGCTGTTTAAGGAATAGCACTGTATCATGCAAAATATTTTGCAGGCAGGAACTTTGCAAAAACCCTGGAAAGTGTTTTACAGATTCTTCTGCAGAGGAAGTTGCCATTCAGTAGCATGGTTTATTTATTTTGTTTGGCTTTCTTAGGTTATTAAACATGTTTTATTTATAGACTGTGCTTTCTAGAGAATCATCTGCATATGTGTTCTTAAATAAAACACGCAGGACTCCGTGGGCACTGG
This sequence comes from Myiotriccus ornatus, assembly GCA_036023395.1. NCBI lineage: Eukaryota > Metazoa > Chordata > Aves > Passeriformes > Tyrannidae > Myiotriccus > Myiotriccus ornatus. The sequence continues at coordinate 4,009,693 of JAYRBT010000005.1, forward strand.
GTTGCTGTTTGTGTGTGTTGGGTCATGTTGGGTACCAACAGGCAGCACCATGGGGTTTGTAGGTACCCTGGAGCTGTGCATGGAGGCGCTCAGTGGTCAGATGAAGAGAAGAATCACAGGTGAGGTGGGGAGGGTCCACAGTGGGTCATCTGGTGCAACCTCCCTACTTAAGCAGGGTCGTCCCAGAGCACATGGCACAGGATTGCATCCAGACAGTTCTGGAATATCTCAGGGACGTATTCAGGCTCCACAAGCTCAGAGCTGAGCTGATGTCTCAGAGCTTGTGGAGAGAGGTGTGCGTGTGGCTCACTGTGAGCCCAGTGCATGGCTGCAGGTCTCTGGCCACCCCCTATTCCACCACACAGCTCCTCACCTGCTGCAGCCCTTTTACAGTCGATTTTAGTGGTGAATCCAGAATGATTAATTTTGTCCATAATCCTTTCAAGCATAAGCATGGAAGGAGCTTGCTGGTAACCTTGTGTCATCAAAAAGTGTGAATTTGTGTGTGTATGAATGTTTGCACCATCTGTTCCCTTTCCTGCAGCACAGGGTGAGATTTTTGTCTCCTTTGCTCAGTTCCAAACAGGTATGTGTGATGCTGATGTTCACTGTGACATAGTACAGATTACACAGGTTTTTTCCACTAAAACATACCAATACATGGGCACAGGTGTATCAATGCAATGCAGGCAGAAATCTATTCTGATAATAAACATCCTCCTGCCTTTATCTCCTCTTGTCATCCTCTTAATTAAAATGATATTCCTAAGATGTATTCAGTTTAGGATTTGGGTTTTTTTCCTACTGAGGAACCCAAGTAGAAGGAATTACGTGCATAATGGTGTGGCCAGCTGGCAGAGCTGTACAGAAATACAATTTCTGCATTTATAGGGAGGTTTTGTCCTAGCAATCCGCAAAGCAGCCAGTGGGCAAGGAAACCCTGCTTATAAGAGCAATTTCCCATGATTATTAAAGCCCTGAAAGCTGAAATCAAATATTGCTAATCTGCCACTCACAGTGCTTTGACACCAAGCCATCACAAGGGAAAAAAAAGTGTAGTTTAAATTATACTTTGACTGTAATGAGTTTTGAGAAAACTGAGATTATCATCTAGAACAAAAGTCTCCAGTTGGTGTCACAGAATGAATTGAAAGCTCCTTCTCCCTTCATCTAAACCCTTGTCCGTCTCCACACACCAGCTGATTTCTCTGGAGCAGGTTGTCTGCAGAAACCTTCCCCAGAGGTTTAGGTGTGATTTGAGGCATCAGAAGCCATCTGCAGTGTGACACGTTTACCAAACAGCTTCTGGGGCAGAGGGCTTCATCTGCTTGGCAGTCTGTGACATTCCAGGGAGGAAAGGCTTGCATCTGGGCTGTGGTCCTTGCAGAAACACAGCAGAATGCTGGCTTGAGCACCCACAGGGTGAGGCAGGAGTGTGCTTCCAAGGATGCTCGGCTCTTTGGGAAAGCTACCCTTTGCAGGTAATTCTGGCTGCGCTACAGTGCAGGAGGTTGCTGTTCTCTCAGGAAACAGAGGAAGCCTTAAGGACTCCCACGTTGCACAGGCTAATGCATCCACACCTTGCCAGCTGGGTTCCCAAATTTCATATCTTCCAACTGCATCATTCCCTCAGTCATAGCTGCTCCAAACAGAAGCCCAAGGGCTGTTTTATGCAATCATTGATTCAATCAGGATGCAAATGAGGTCTTAAAAGTATATGTATAACGTGGGACAAAATTTACATGTATAGATGGAAACCTTTCAAATGCCAAAATTTTGTAGCTTAGGCTATTATAGTTTATTAAAATGAGCTGTAGATTTTGTGTGGCAGCATAATTCACAGTTTTCACATCTTGGCATTTCGAATAATTTTAATTAAGCACTAGATTTACAATTTGTTCCACAAGTAATACAGTTTGCTGAGATTATGCATATTTTCTGTAGTTTTGATTTTACTACTGTATTCATTTAGCTCAGCAAATTTATAAAACTAATTAAAACAGAAGTACTTTTTTGATTCAAATTTTGAATGAAAAACAAAGATCTAATGTAAAATGATACTTGCAGAGAAATTAAGACTGATTGCATCTCTGTAGGTATTTTATAACTTGGTTTTTTAAACTAAAAGCAATTATTTTTATAGCAGACTCTTGGCATGGTTGTATTGTTTTCATATTTCGAGATGCCAGAGAGTGGGAGATTAGGATGCAATTCAGCAACACACTCAAACATGTCTAACATTAACCATGGAATTAGTCCTCATTGAATTCATTGGATTTCTTGTTTGCTGAAGCACTTCGATGAACTGAGATGGAGGTTTAGAGCCAGGTACCACTTCAGGTACCAAGGCAGGTCATGCTGCTCCCCAGTTCTTGTTAAGTCTCGTATCACTGAGGGAGGGAAAAGAATGTGCCATTCCCAGGCCATCAGCATCTGGAGGCAGCATCTCCATGCCAGGATTTTTCTGTGGCTTTGGAGCCCTCCTGTCCCACTGACAGCTAAGCTTTGTTACGATACGGAGAGCAAGGAACATGTAAGGTTGTTTGAACTCATTTGATGACATGCCATTGCAGGTTTAAACACCAATTACCATGTTTCAAGTGACAAATATGGAGGGAAAAAAAGATGATCATTTAATAAATTTCTTATGAAGGCAAATGACTCGTACATAAATCAAACTGCTTCATTAAGGGGGAAGCTCAGTCAGCTGAATACAGAGGTGACAAAGGTTAACTCCACAGTCGTGACACCAACTCTCATGTCATTTCTCCCGAGCTCTCGCGATGAGTCATGGCTGCAGCAGTGCCTGGTGTCACCATCCCCAGCTCCTCTGGCAGCAATGACATTTCTTATATCACCTTTTGCATCATCAAAGACTGTCTAAATGTTAGGAGAAACTCATAATCCTGCTTTTGACAGAGGTGAATTGGACTTCTGCTCTTTTTTCCTGTGCATATCTGTTCAAGCCGCAGTGCTCCCAGTGCCCCAGTGATGTGTGCAATTCACAGTCAAATCCTGGTCCTGCTGTCTTCCACATCCTAGGAGCATATCTATCTCACCTGATGTCCCTGCAGTGCGGTGAGTTTGTGCCTTTATCTGCACCCCTATTCCATGGCATCTCTGTGTTTTCTCCTACTGCTTCAAGACTGATCCTTGCCCACCATACTCAGTGGCAGCTGTGGCTGCTTCAAGGCAACCCATGTGAAAGGTGTTTTCAGGACCCATCTCCCACATCTGGGCACTCATGGACCACCCTGCCCATCTCAGGGTGTTTGTCTAATACCATTCTGGCTGTCCCAAAGATAGCAATTTGGATTTTGGCCTATTTCACAAGCTGATGTGTATCTTGTGTTGTAAATAGAGAGGAAGAGGTTGCAGGATGCTCTCAGAGTTGGATGAGCCATCTCAGTTGTTTTCATATTGTTTGCAAATGCTATGTTATTGTTTTATGGCCTGTGCTTTGGGAGTTTGTGAACAGTGATGGGGATGATGGGGCATATCAGCTGCTGTGAGAACAGAAAAAAACACAGAAAGGTTTTGGCCACACAAAGACAAAATGGGATTATTTTTCAGTGCCTTTGAAGCTTTTAGAATCCATGAAGATGCAGTGAAGATTTTAAATAACCCCAATAAATAATTTATGCGTCCTTCTGACCCCATATGGTCCTTCCCTCTGCGATTCCCTACTCACGTGTGCAGCCTGACTCTCTCTTAATTTACTTATACCTTGAGCAGAAACAGGGCAGGCAGAGAAAGGCAGCACGAACACCAACCCACCATATGTTGTTTCTAATGATTGAGAATAGTGGGTGTGCGCATCGGTCTCCTAACATATTCCGTAGGCCAGGGGCCTGTGGCACTACAGCTGTTGTGCTTTTATTTCCCCCCGTATTCTCCCCTCCGCTGCTGAGATCCACAGCCAGGAAGTTGAGGATGCTGTTGCTGTGATACGCCTTTGGAAGACATCTCCTCTGCGAGGATGCGATTGCTGCCACTTGCTTCCTTCTGAGTTACACAGCCCGGCACCAGTGCCAAGTGGCAGGGAACATGGTTGCGATTTGGGAATTTCAGTTTTTCCCACACCTCCAGCATTAAGTACTTTTGTTCTCATCCTTGTGTCAGAATCCATTGCGTTTTCCAGATTTGGGGTTGGTCCCAGTGCACTGCTGCTTTTGCCCATGGATGTGTTGCAAGGTGCCTAAGATCCACAGTGGGAAGAGACAGGAGAGTGGTGTCATCCCACTATTAGTTCATCTTTTTATAAAACGGCAGGAATTCGGAATATAGCTCTTTTAATGTCTCATTCAAGCAGACAGCAACATTGAAATGTGTTTTATTTGACGCCCAAGAGACGCACCGCTAGCATTTATAGTGACAATAGAAATCTACTTGTATTCCAAACTCTTTGGGAGAAACATTGATAGCTTTATTCAAAATAACGACACTCAGAGTTGCTGAATCGCGTTCCCAGAGTGACTGTCCAGGAGGAAAGTCGGCGCCGTTATCTCAGTCCTATTTCCAAGAACTATATCATAAAGTCTGGGGCATATGAGTCTTTCAGTCTGTACAACAGGGAGAGGATACAGAGAGGGGAATGCATCGTGACGGTCTCAGCTCTGCCATGCTCTCTCTTCTCCTCCATTTTTAGTGTATAGTTCACCCCGCTTCTAGTGAAAGATTCCCTGCCCGTGGCAGACAGGTCGGAACTAGATGGTCTTTAAGGTCCCCTCTAACCCAACCCCTTCTAGATTCTGTGATTTTTGGGGAGAGAAGTCACCCACAATGAGTCATTGCATTTTTAGCATTAGGCTGGCAGGGATGCTTAATAACAAGCAGTAGGAAGAGTTGGACATTAAACACTTTATTAATCTGACAGACAGTGTTTATTTGTTATCTTTTTTGTTACGGTGGTGAATTATCTGGCAGTAGTGAAGCCCCAGGCATAGGTGACCTTGGGGTGAACCTTGGCCATCTCATTTTGCTGAGGGTTACAGGGAGGCTCATTTCATTTTTATAGAAGAACTCTGAGGTCTCTGTATGAGCTCCACAAGAAGTAGCAAGATTCTGCTATTACATTAAATATAAGACCTGCTATGTGTTAAAATAAAGTGAAAGTCTGCGTTAAACTGGCACAAGGCAGAAATTACCCTCATATTCTGAAACAGGCACTGATACCATGCAGAAAATAGTCTATTTGGAGATCATTCTGCTGATATTTTTTCCGCTGTATCTTTTTTTTTGGGGGGGAGGAAAACAAGCTCTTGGTGGCTGAGGAGTTCATTTTCTCCTGCTGCTGCTTTTTTCATTGAAGTCATCATAATCCTCCATTTGTGACATCAGAGTTACTGGCTAGCGAGATAATTATGATTTCACAAACTGAAGATTATGACCTTCAAATGAGGGAGGCACAGCGGGGAGGACAGATTCCTAAGCAACAGCCATCAGATATTTGTGAAATATTTGCGAAAATGTCCTTGCAGTTTAAAAAAAAATGAGGGAGTGAGGGCAGGAGGGAAACATCCAAAAAGTATTATCAGCAGAATGAGTTGCCAGCCAGCATTTTTTTCCCCCAAGTTTTCCATTTGGTGCCCATGATTCTCTAACCTGTCTCATTTAGCCTTAATGAACACAAGACATTTTTTTAGCATGCCATATGTGCTGTGGTCCTTAGGAAAAAAAAGAATGCATCCAAATAACTTATTTTTTATGTTCTGACTCTACCCAATCATAATTTACATTTTGCACAGTTTGATGCCCATCTGCAACATCTTTACTATCAGAAAAGGTAATAAGAAAGGGAGGAAAAAAAACCATAGGAACATGTTGAATGGCTGACACAAGAAAACCTGGTTGGAAGAAAGTAATTTTTGTCCTTGTGTGAATAAACATCTTAGAAAATGGCTTGAAATCCTGCCTCCGGTGGTGGGGCCAGCTGCTGTATCAGCAATGGCTTGAGAAGAAGAGCCCCAGCCGTTGTTGGTGTGTCTCTGGGAGTCTCTTACTCTGTCAGGGAGTGGGTGATTGGTCCCCCCATGGCTGAGGATCAGCCATACATCCTGAAGATGAGCCCTGAATTGTGTCTCAGCTGGATCCTTATTTGTAATTATGGGACAAGTTATTTAACGACCACAAACTCTCCCCATTCAAAGCTTCTTGAAAATAGTCCATCCTGAAAAGGTGAAAAGCCTTGAAAGAACATCCATTCCTCTTCAGTTTTCCTTGTCCTTAAAAGCACTGAAATCATGTATTTTAACCTTGGAGCTTGGCAGGAGGAGGAAGAAAAGAAGGAGACACCAAAGGGAGGTCCCAGACCTCTAAGGTCTATTTTTTCATTTAGTAGTCTGAGTCAGAAAATGTCCTGTATCCCTTGCCTGGAATGGTACTGGTTCAGGAATGTTTCATTTTGATAACATGAGCTCACAGGAGCTATTACAGTCCAGGTTCCTTCAGTCACCCTCAGTTACTTCATCCTGGATTTTACAAAGTCAGTGCAGTTGCAGTAGTCAGTGTGGTTGCAGTAGTCAGTGCTTTCGGCATTTTCCAGACTTTGTGCCAAGCTGTCAAGGGTTTGTGACTTACAGCCTCCTTAAATTTAGCAGGTGGTTTAAGTGACCAAAAAAAAGCAGCATTTCTGATTTATAGGACATAAAGAAGAGAAATTCCTGGTGATAACATTAATGCCCAGTGCTCCACTGGGATGTGAGGAGCGATGGGAGGCACAGGAGTGTGCTGGAGGAGCATCTGAGGGACCATGTGGTCGGTGATGCACAGTCTGGAATGGAATCACAGAGGGACCTTTAAAGGCCAACCGCCTGGAATGAGCAGGGACATCTTCAACTAGATCAGGTCACTCAGAGCCTCATCCAGACCTTGAATGTTTCCAAGGATGGGGCTTCTACATCTCTGGGCAACCTGTGCCAGTGTGTGACCACCCTCATGGCAGAAAACTTCTTCCTTATATCTTATCAACATGCATGAGGCTGCTTTGTCAAAGCACAGAGGAAAGGTTTCTTGACACTGGGCATGGAAGTCAGGGTTTCTCCGTAAGCCAAGACCTCCTCCATGCAGCCAAAGTCATGTTTGACTCTGTTTTCTCTTCCCCCACTGTTAAATACAGATGTGGTATTTGCACATAGCTCTGAGATGTAGGAGGTGCTCACAGTGTAGGTGGTGTATTTGGGATACTTGAGAGCAACCACATAACTTTAACTTGGCCATCGGAATGCTGGAGCCTGGAATACCCCGACTGTTGTCATGAGGGCTGCTTTGCAAAGCAGAGAAAGCATGTCTCCATGTGGCCAATTTACAGTGAGAAGTACAAATCCAATCCAAATCCTTCTGTCCCACTTGAATCCACAGAAAACTGCTTGTGATCAAGATACAGCCTAAATAACTATTTGTATAAAATATTTAGTGACTAATTTCTTGGTACAAGATGCTTTGGAGAATGCTGTAAGCTGCTTGCAGACAATTGAAAAATTAAGAAAGATAAAGGGAAATTACTGAATATTTTATTCAGTGCACATGATATGAGCAGCTTTAAGAACTGCAGTGTTAAACCATGAGACTGGAACCTGCAGAGCATCTGAAGCATCTTTACCCACTGGTAGAGAGTAAAGGAGCAGTAGTGCCATGCTGAGTACCACAGGAACAAGTGTATATCAAAACAGAATTAATTGAAAGTTATAGGTTGAAAACATTGTGGTTTGAGTGCAGAAATGACCCACTGACCTCCCTGAACCTCCCTCCTATGGCTGGCAATGCTCAGAGCAATAGTGGATAATTTTTTTCCTAGTTAATAAACAAAAAACTCAGTTTACTTCTTCAATTTCACTTCTGCTAAACATGCATCAGTGGCAGTGAACTGAAAAAAACAACAGAATAAATAATACAGACAAATACATGGAGGAGTTCAATTATCATTTTCCCCCACTGAAACTGCCTTTTAACAACTACATCTTCTGACTGACAGCTTATTAATACTAATTACATTAGAAATATGCAACATAACTAGTGCACTGGTACTTTCAATTATCTTCCCTTGTCTTCATTCCTTCCCCTGTGCTCCCAATCCTCCCTTTTCATGCCCTATAACCGCTACCTGGGCTGCAGCTCAGAGCTCATGGACCTCGCTGCCCACGAGCAAAAGCCTTTCATTTCTGACATGAACGGCAGGAAAGGCCACAGAACTGTGTGTGTGTTTGTGAGGCTGTGTGAGTGCTCACCGAGGGGACCTTCCAACCCTGTCAGGGGTGGAAAATGCTTTGCATATTGGGGGGAATTCCCTGGGGAAGTCCTGTGAATTTCCTGTGAAGGTCCTATGAATGACTGGACTCGATCTTGGGGTCTTTTCCAACCTCAGTGATCCTGTGATTCTATTCCATGACTCTAAGTTTCTTTGGAGGTCCTATGAATTTCCTATGGAGGTCTCACACTGTTTCATGGCCTCCAGCCCTGGTTTATACATAATTTTCACAGTTTTTCTGCAGTGCAGTGCTGACCCCGGTGATGAGCCCTGGTGGGTTGATCCAGGCTGGCATTGGCTCCATCGGATGTGGGGGAAAGTTCTGGCAGCTTCTCACAGAAGCCACCTCTGTAGCCCCCCAGTACTAAACCCTCGCCAGCCAAACCCCAAACAACCTGCAGTAGCTGCTTTGTAGAGCTGAGGTGGGAGCAGCACTGACCCAGGTTCCCGCTATTGCCTCAGTTTTGTTTTAATCTGTACTTAATGAACTGTTAATTGCTTATGCAAATCAAAGCAATGGAGACACTTAATGTTTTCAGGCATTATAAATAATCTTTATGAAATCAATCATTCCAGCTTTTACAACTCCCACTATTCAACTGTTATTTAGATCTCTAACTTTGTATGTTATATTGCTCTAACAGTTTATGTAAGAAGACAAATATGTTTTGATTTTATTTTTTATATCAGCTTGCTGATTGCTAAAACATTTATGACAGTTGACATGGAAATCAGGGAGGTTTTGATTAGGCTTTTCTGATATGTAAATGCTTGTAAATGAGTTTTATATATATTTTGATTTTTTCTTAAAGCGCTATTTAAGGAACAGGAAATAGTATCCTATAGCAGTTGAAGAAAGAACCTGAGCAGAATGTTCTTGTGAGTAACATGTATTTAAAGGAACTCTAAGAGTAAGCACTGACTACTCTATGCAGAAAGTTAGTGGAGAGACCCTTTAGTATTTACTCAATATTTACACCGGGTTCTCACACAGTCTGCCTTTGCTATAATATTTCAGAATTGCTAAAAGTTAGGCAGGAACCATGGCCAGACAGTAGAAAATTCAATAAAATTAGATTATCACCATGAACTTACACGTGATTTCCTGTACCAGGTTCTTACCCAGCAACATTGGGGCTTGCTCCTTATAGCGCTAATAGTGTGGGGAGGATGTCAAGTTTTGTGCCAGATGACTTTGAGATGTCCTGGGTGGGGCTGGAAGGCAACACAGGGATAAATAAGATCACCGTATCCCTTGAGATATTTTTTCTGTAAAGTACATCAGTAGTTTTTTACCTGATGCCCCTAAGAAAGCACCTCTGGGGTTGTAGGGAGCTTGAGATGCTGCAGGTCCCACTGCAGCACATGGGGCTTTGAGCAGCCCCACCTGGGCAGGTATGGTCAGGCACTTCATGGCTGTGGGATTTTTCAGTAAGGAAGAAGCCCAGCTGATGATAAATTCAGCATGTGTCCTCTGTACAAAAGACATAATTTGGACACACTGGTTCAAATCAGGCATTTGTCTCCTCGGGCACAGAGAGCCCTGGCAGTGGTTTTCTGCAGGTACATCCCTCTTGAGCTTTTAAACTGAACTTAATTTATAAGGACAGCCTTGCTTTTTCCAAGAGGCGAGATACTGGTTAAATTCCCCAGGAGTTGTCCCTAAAAGGAGAGTTAAAATTGCTATTTTGAACTGGATGCTAATTAAAGCTGAATCTTTCCTAGTCTCAGTGTTTTGGGCCCATTAAGCTTTCCAAGGGGTTTCCAGAGTGTGAACACCAGAGGGAAGAGAGGAGTAGTTCAGTGTTGGGGTCCTTGTTACCTTTCAGTTTTGGCCTCAAAGAGCCAACCTGATGTTTTCAAACAGCAAGTTTGCTCTTGTGGAGCATCTGCCATCTTCTGCAAATCCCATGGCTCTGGATCAAAGGACAAACAAAAAGCCAGCGTGGAGGAATTGGATCCAAACCTCTCCTGAAATGGGGAGGTGTGTCAGGAGGTTCTCGTGGCTGGTCCGTCTGCAGACTTGGATCTCCCATTTGTGTTGTGCCCTGCTGGCATTTCTGTTCAGTTTGATGGAGCTCAAGGCTCTGTTAATTCACCTGTTTTATCTTTGGAAGTAAATTAACAGCTATTTTAGCAGTATCGTGGTAAATCTGTAACATTTATTTTGAAAGGGAAAAAGAGCTCAAAAGATTACCAGGGTGTCCAGCTGTGCTAATATTACCTGCCTTGTAAAATGCCGTAGGTGACTTTGAAGATGTAAAGCAATTTGAGTATTACATTAACTTCCTTCTGATTTGCTAAAATTATTAATTCAGTATTTCCAACTATCAAATAGAGTAGGGTTATTATTTTTTTAAGTATAAATGAATAACTATTTGTGATACACATGGCAAAGTACTTCCTGCAAATCAATAAAGCCTGTTTTGATTATATCTGTAAGTAGGGGTTGGTATGTCTTTTTTGGTTGGTTTTTCTTGGTGTTTTCTTTATAACACAAGATTATAGTAGCCTGCATTCACATTCAGCCTAAATAGGCAGAAGAATGAGTACTGCATAGCAATTTGATTTTGTAATGGAATGGTTTTACCTTGGAGATGCACAATTTTTCAATCCCTTTGCCTCACTGCATGGCAGATTGTGTTACATGTTACTCGGTGAGCAAAGGCCATGTTCACATCCAGAGCTGGTCAGTGGCAGAACTGGAACAAAACATTTTAGTGTAAAACATCACTTGCAGTTTTGGAAGTCTAGTTCTCCCTTTTTCCAAATAGGTAGTTTTAGTGGTTTATCTGTTCTATATATAGAATATATCTATAAATATATATATATATATAATGCTAATGTCAACGTTGGAAGGTGCTCTGGTTGATTCCTCTGCATGCAGATGTTCTTTGGAAGGCACTTGCTTATTCAATTTACACAATTTTAAAGGATGCCATTGCTGGGAGAGCACTCCAGTGGTGTCAGTAATTTTGTTCCTGCCACTTCAGTTCTGGCTTCTGACTCTTCCCAGAAGTCTGCATTCCTGGGAGCAGTGGGAAGAATTGCAGGACTTGTTCTTGGAGGACATTGCAATTGCAGTGATTTAAGAGGATGCTGACTCACAGCTCATATTAGCAAAGCTGGAGTGGATGACACAAAACTGTATTTAAATCTTTTTCAGCTCTCATGTTCAGGTTGGAACATTTAATTTCTCTGGTGGAAACGTGGCCTTATTGATTATTCATTATTCCTTAACCTTGACACACTAGAGCAAGGAGTAGAAAGAAAAGGTGGGAATGGACAGAAGCAACTATTATGCACCACAGTGTAAAGATGGTTTTGGAATGGAGCCTTCCCAGTCAGAGGGGCTCACACCAGAAACCTGAACTCCTGCACTAACATTGAGGCAGAAAATTAATGAAACATTTACCCAACAGATTAAGGAAATACAGTTATCTGTTGGGGCAGAGCCCTAAAGTGTTTTAAACCCAGGATTAATACAGAAATATATTTTCCAGCTCAGGTTCCCTGCTTATCAGGCTTGGGTAATGCACATTTCCAGGGCAAGGTGTAGTCAGCACTGTGGTCATCTACCTGCCCCTGCTCTGCTGCCCCTGCTCTGCCAGTGATGCTTCCAACACAATGAGATCACTGTTGAAATTCCATTGCCTCTTCCATTAATCAGGAGCAGTTCGAAATCGTAAGAGCACTGTAGCATTTCTGTTAATCAATAACTAACTGAGCTATTAATTTTCTACTAGTATATTGTTCTTTAGTGTGCAGAGAGTGAAAACTTGTCGATCACCTGTACTGATCTCACCCAGTGCCCATGAGGGTCAGTGCAGAGATTTCCCTAGACTTCAGTGAGTGTCTAGGGGTGCTGTGAGATGCCCTGTTGGAGGTGGTAAGAAAAGCAGGAACTCTAAGGCCCATCTCATCACTGCTGTTTTATCACTTCAAGGTTTTAAAAGCAGACTTAACCCAAATTAATAGACAGCCTTGGGTTGTGTAATTCTTAGGCTTTTTTGAAGATGTATTCTGACTTTATTTTCCTTAAAAGGTATTTATTGGTAAATTTGATTCAAAACTGCCTTTTCATCTAGGGAAAAAAAATAAATGTGGCAACAAGAAAGCCAGAGGGGATCTTTTTACAAGGGCACTGAGTGACAGAACAGGGAGTATGGCTTCAAACTGACAGAGGGCAGGGTTAGATTAGAGATTGGGAAGAAAATCTCCCCTGTGACGGTTGTGAGGCCCTGGCACAGGTTGCCCAGAGAAGCTGTGGTTGCCCCATTCGTGGAAGTGTTCAAGGCAAGGTGGGATGGGGCTTGGAGTAACCTGGTCTCGTGGAAGATGTCCCTGCCCGTGGCAGGTGTGTGGAACCTGGCAAAGTTTAAAGTCACTCCCAACCCAAACCAGTCTGTGATTCTATGATGTGTATAGTCATCTTGGACAGACACTGCTGACCCTTGTTGGGACCAGGAATTTACATTCTTCCTCTGCCAGGGACTGTCATTTCTAGATCAGGAGGAAGAACGGAGACGTGCCCACATTTTCATTGTCCTCCCAGTTCAGTGTGCCACTTTTTATGTACCCACCTTTAACATCTGCAACTGCCCAAGGGGATCTGGCAGAGACCTCTGCTAGAGCCCTCACCACATGTCCTGCAGCAGGGCATCAGCTGGAAAATTCAACAGCTACAAAATTCTGCACTAGCAGGGCTCTGTTAATGAGTTTAACAAATAATTAGCTGCAGTACCTCTTTGTTTTAATAAAGTACAATAGTTGATGAACTTGCTATGCCACAATTAGGAGCTCATTAGCAAACAAAATTCAAGGGTAACAAACGCCTTAAGGGGATGTTTTTAGGAGCATTTAATGAAATCCTGAAATCAGAGCAAGAACTGCGAGGAAATGTAAATTTTCTTCCCCGAGTTGCTACACACCTCCTGCAGGACCAGGGACAAGGCAGGGTCTGGAAGTCAGGATGAAGGCTCACTGTATTTGCCAGGGTTTGCATTCACTTAAAATTTTAGACCTTTCCATGGCATGAGGGGACTGTCACTGTATCCCTATTTTATTTTTGCCCAGCTAGCAGAATCCATGTAGTTTTCCTATTTTGTTGTTTAGTTTGAAGGTTTTAGAATAAAGGACACATTCCTTTTGTTATTGTAAGATGAAATAGGGTTTTTTGTTTGTTTGTGAGTTTTGTTTTGTTTTGTTTTGGGGTTTTTTTGTACATTTTTCAGTCTCATTGAGGAAATAGTAATCCTAACAAAGCTGGCAAAATACTTCTGGGCTGCTCAGAAAACAATAGGAGACACATTCCGTGAATCCAGGTACTCCACCAAAGAGTGTTTCTAGAGCTTTTTTGCTATTGTTTCTATACTTATTTGAAGACGTTATTTTCTATGGTTAACTCACCTTGTCTTCAGAAATCCATCCCTCATTCTCTCCCTAATGGATAAAGCAATAGGACAAAGAGGGCTGGTTTTACCCTTGTCCTGAGAAATACCTTTCAGAAAATGATAATGGGCTTCTTACAAATGAAAAAGCTGGTTATCATTGGGGAGAATTAATCTTTGCCTTGATTGAGAATACCTATGCCAAATTACAAGCTACGATATCCATCTGCTTGCTGTTATCCAGCAATATAGATTTATTGTGACATTTTGGAGAAGGAGTAAGAAAACATATGAACAACTGCTGTGGTTCATTAGCCCTTTATTGGTGAAACATGGTGCTCAGTGATGTTAGAGGTGCACAAAAAGACAGTCCTTTGGCAGAAATCAGTACGGTCGCTGCATTTACAAGGCTGTGTGGAGCATTCCCAAGGACAAGCTCACAAATTAGCTGCTGCTTTATGTTACTTGACTGTGAGGTCGTTCTTTCAGTTGAAACTGGAGTGATTCAGCCAGTAGCTCCAGGAGATGGGAGAAAATGTGGGGGTATATCCAGAGCCCCTGCTCAAGATACCAGACTAACTCATCCCAGTGTTGGATAAAACAACCTCATCTTTCCCACAGCTCCTTTGTCACCAGAACTGGAGAGGGCTGCTGGCATCTCCCACTCCTTCAGAGCCAACTGGCACACCCAGGGCAGCAAAAAAAGCACCACTGGAACAGAGTCTCCCCTCATATTTCTAATTTAGTCTCTTACTCTGGCTGTCACCATCAGAAGCCCTTCATTTGTGGCAGGTGTCTAGGAAGGAAAATCCATCTGTGTTGTCACTTTCCTTTTTCACAAGTATTTATTTTTAGTCCACTCTGGGGGGCTGTTCCATGGGTACAAGCACATAGGCTGTTGATTTATTTCCAGTTAAGGATCTCAGAGTCAGGATGTTAAAGCCTTCTAAGCCAACACCCTTTACATATGGGAGAACCTTTGGAAATGCACTTTAGGTTTATGACACTGGCTTGGCTTAATTTAATTTATGGTTCACTTAACCGATTATTCAAAATACCAGATGTGACAGACAGTAGATTCAGCTGAAATATTACCTCACAGGCATGTTCAACACATAGAATCTACTCTCCATATGTGTAGGTACGGAACGTCCCCCATCTACATCCGAGAGCTATCAATTTGGTTTTGAAAGGATAGTGAGGTTGAGCAGGAGACAAGGTCCCTTATTTCTCCTGTACCCTTTGTAGCAGCTGATATGAGAGTCTAACCAAGGCTGTTGCGTGAGAGAGAACGTGAATTTCTAAAAAGGCCAGAGGCAAAGGATTTGTCATGTGTAAAACATTTGTTGCTAAGTATTTGCTGATGTTAGGCTAAGTAATTCTTAGCAACTGTAATAAGCACACTAAAGGCAGACAATAAAACAGTGGCAGAAATGTGCAACATCCCACATTTTTAAGAGTGTGTGTGTTCTGATGGTTGGGATGGTCTTTCTAAAGTGAGGATTTGGACACACAAAAAAGCATTGGTTAAAAGCATGTGTAGGTCACACATACTTGCTGACTTTATCATAGAACCCTAGAATGGTTTGGGTTGGAATGGTCCTTAAAGCTCATCTCATTGCAGCCCCCTGCCATGGGCAGGGACACATTCCACTAGAGCAGGTTGCTCCAACCTGACCTTCGACACTTCCAGGGATGGGACACCCACAAATTTTCTGGGCAACCTGTGCCAGGGCCTCCCCACCCCCACAGGAAAGAATTTCTTCCGAATCTCTAATCTAAAACTGTCTTCTGTCCATTTAATGCCATTCCCTGTTGTCCTATCACTCTAGCCCTTGTCCAAAGCCTCTCTCCAGCTCTCTTGGAGCCCCTTTATGTACTGGAAAAGGCTCTAAAGTCTCTTGAAGTCTTCTCTTCTCCAGGCTAAACAACCCCAGCTCTCTCAGCCTGTCTCCATAGCAAAAATCCTTGTATGGTCGTTGGTCACTCCAACCTTCCGCTCAGGTAAGGTGCAGGTTCTCTGAGAGCTGGTCCTTGGATGTGGCATTGGCCATCAGGTACGAACAGAAGAGTCACAGCAGTCTGTTGAGGCCTCCATCCCTTTCTCTCTCCATTGCATTTATCCTTTGGAGCAGGATGATACATTTAGTCAAAACAAGAGCAATGGAGACATGATTAACTCTAGGAGTACCTGTAGTTCAGCAGGAAAGAAACTGTGCTTGCTTTGGAGAACATCAGATGCCATTGTCAATGCTTTTGAAGTTTATGGTCTGAGGTTCCCTCATGCTGGGGCAGGACCTATTTAGGGCACTCATATAGACCTTAACTATTAAAGAAAGATTAAAAATTAAACTTTCAATAATGCAAGAACCTGAACTTTGAACTCCCGTGTGTCAGTGGAATGTTAATCTGATCTCAGCAGTACCCGATAAAGTCAATCTGTCTTCCTCGCCTAGTTAATTTTTAATCGTTTCTATGGATAGAAGGGCTCTGGATGAGACTAAGAGGAGACTACCTTATCACAGCCCTGCATCCCAGTATGGAATGGGGAACAACATGAACTAAACTTCTCTCAGTATTTATATGCTGTATTACACCCCTGTGTTTGTTTATCCAAGACTTGGTATGTAGGCGTGTTCTCTCAACTGGCACTCAAGGGTAATAGTACACAAAAAAATCTGCTTGTGTGCACATGTTCACAGGATACTGTCAAGCTGTTAATGGGAACAGTATTTCCTAGGTCTACAGCAAATGATTTTAGCAGTGCTAACTGGGAAAGAGGATTGATACTTCAAAAACAAAACCGCTTTTAGC
This sequence comes from Myiotriccus ornatus, assembly GCA_036023395.1. NCBI lineage: Eukaryota > Metazoa > Chordata > Aves > Passeriformes > Tyrannidae > Myiotriccus > Myiotriccus ornatus. Next base: position 4,026,142 of record JAYRBT010000005.1, read on the forward strand.
GTCAGTTCTGGGGTGAGTCAGTGGTATATCCTGGGGTACTTTTCTCTCTAACTTCATAGAAATATTTAAAATTAACTTTTAAAGCATTATTTTAAAGATAATATTTTGATTTTGCTTTTAGTAAATTTTGTGATATTTCTGTTGTTCTGCATCAACACTACAAAGCATGTGAGGGTGTCAAGACTGATGGCCTGTGTCAGCACAGCATAGAATGTGCTGAATTTTACCATCGTTTTAAAGGGAGGAAACTCAGAAATTTTAGAGCTCATCTCATTACATGGACAGCCCCAAATTACAGTGCTGAGATAATAGCAAGCCGAGGCTCAGGCTCTTGGTGAACCAGGACCACCTTAGCCAAAACCTCTCTTAGGCCTTCCTTGCTGTGCCACGCTCTCACTGGTGGGAGGGAAGGGGGTAACTCTGTTAGTGCCACTGATGTTTTTTTTGTGGGTCCAGGCAGATTCCATGAAGAAACCATTGAGGTCCCTAAAGGGGAAAGTGTGTTGCTGATGGCCAAAGGATCTCAGCAGAGAAAAGTGGGAGTTAGGGGGTTTCCAGGTGGCTGCAGAAGGGGAAATGTCTTCCTTGTCCCCTTAAACACGGACTTCTCATAAACATCTGTTTGTGGCCTTCCTGAAGGGAGTCTATAAGAAAACAGGAGGAACTTTTTACAAGAGCTTGGAGTGACAGAACAAGGCGGAATGGCTTCACACTGAAAGAGTCAGTTTAGATTGGATATTAGGATAAAAATCGTCCCTGTGACGGTGGTGAGGCCCTGGCACAGGTTTCCAAGAGAAGCTGTGGCTGCCTCATCCCTGGAAGTGTTCAGAGGCAGGTTGGATAAAGCCTTGAGGAACTTAGTCTAGTGGAAGTTGTCTCTGCCCACGGCAGGGGGGTTGGAATGAGGTGAGGTTTAAGGTCCCTTCCAACTCAGGCCATTCTATGATTCTGTGGTTCTGTGGTTTGTGTGCCTAACCAGTGATGAAGTCCAAGCTGTCAGGCAGCTGAAGGGCTTTCAAAACCTAACCTTAGTTAATTACTGGTTTGTAGAAAAATGCTGGATCAGCAAGAAAACATATAGAAGATGAAGCAAGATGCTGCAAATGCAGTACAGGGAAAGGATCACTAGATTCTTTCACTTCTATCACTAGATTACCCCAACATGTGCATAACTGATTTACCCAACTGTATCCTGGAATAACATTGAGTTGCCATATTTTTTTCCAAGCTATAGGGTGCATAGAACAATTCTGTTTGCCTGGTTTTAGATTAACCCCACCACTCCTGTCTGTCCAGTGCCCTTTAGGGGAGCTAATTCTGTCTGGCAGTGTTGGAGGTGACAGCTCTGTGGAAATAATTAGCAGAAATGCAAATCAACATTAGTACGTTTTTTAATACTTCATGCCTGGAGCTGCGCTAAACTTAGCAGCAATGAATAAACAGCATCCTTGTTCCCCTCCTTGAAAGGACAAAGAGCCTCCCGGTATTTGGGGTGTCTCTGGTACATTTGCTATCTCAGTGTAGCCAACCTTGAACATTTAATAATGTGAGCAGGCCCTCAAAAATTAGTGGGATTAATAAATGTTGAGTGTTTTCATTTCTAGCCTTGAAGGTGTACTTAGCTAATGTCTTTAAGCTTTTCTTTGCAACTGAAAGGCTGGGAAATTACTTCTGGTTAATGACAGTGAGATTCTCATGTAATCACCTCATTTCAGAAGAAAGACTTTTAAATAAACTCCAGGAGACTTATGATAAAATAGCAGGAACTGGCAATGCTGAAATATGAGCCTCTATCGTTAAACCATTCACTCTTAATTAGTTTTTATTTGCAATATTGACAGCTAATCTTCTCTCTCTATTATACATGTAAGACTTCCAGTGATTGGCACTGTACAGTATATAAGTAACTGAAGACATAATTTGGTCATCTCCACATAAGATTTCCAACCTGCACAGGACTTTTTAATAAAAGTGAGGTGTATAAGTCATGTGGCCAAAAGTCAGTAATTCCAGACCTGACCTTGATTTCCCCTGATTTAGAGAAAATGAGAGACTTATGGGACCAGTGACTGGATATAGCCCAGTGGCCTGGCTCAAAAAAAGTGGTGGATGGTGGAATAATTGTATCTATCTTTCAACACCATCCAATTTTTTTTAAAAAAATAAATAAATAAACAGGCAAATAAATAAATAAATTTTCGTTTTAACAAGGTGACATTTGCTGATGTTCACTAATTTAGGAGAGACTGATTTATGCATGTTTAATCTTCACTAATGATGACTCCAGGGCAAGAAATGAAAATATGTTCTGTTAATAATACGTGTATATATTATTAACACCTTTACTGATGGAGATGGGTCTTTTCGTCGTAGACAAATGTAGAAGCGATTTGTGGAAGATCTGAATGACTCAGGGCTGTCAGAACCTCTGTCTCTAACTTACTGAAATATGGAGAGGAGAAATATTTGGACAGCAAAAATTCTCAGCTGATCAACTGTCATGCAAAACTTTTATGAAACCTGCAAGTAAATACAATAAGCAGCCCAATTCCTTATGTTTTGGGGTGGTCTATAACAGTGGAATGATGTGTATTAATGATAATATTATACTCTGATTATGACTGGCTTCTCCTTTTGCCATACAAATACTGAGAAGGGCAATCCCTGAATTCAGTCTACATGCTGACAGACAAAACTTATTGCGAATATTAATGTGCTTGGTCTAATCATCCTGCTATTTTTTTTGTGTAATTTACTCGATCAGGGAGTTGGAATTCCCTCCTAGCTGTTACAGATTCAAGCATTTATGCAAAATCCTCCAGTCTGGAGATTTACAGTGGATTATCTACAAATATTTGAATATATTAGTGCAGTCCTTTAAATGCATTCCCTTTATTTACATACAGAACAAATAACAAGCAACTTGAATGACAGCACTGTAATTCCATCAAGGAGCTCATGTCCTGAGAAACCATGGGAATAAAGCACGAAGAAGCCCATGCGTTTGGTGGAGCTCTGCCCAGAGTTACAGATTCACAACCTGGATTTCTTTTATTTTTTATTTTTTTTATTTTTAAAAAAACCCTACAATTTTATAAATTGTGGAGCTGATGTTGTGTCTGGAAGAGGGAAGAACCAGAGAAGAGTCAGGGTGGCACACTCTCCTCTTACCCACTTCTACCACAGGAAAAAACCCAGGTATTTTCCATTTCCATCACTGTAGTACCCCATCAGAGAGAAAACACTGAATTCAGGTTGTTGATGGGGCAAGGGAAAGCTTGGTGAGATTGATGGAGGGAGTTTGAAGAGCTCCTTTCCATCTGATCTGTCTGGTCTAAGGACAGGTCATCTTGTATCCATGGCTATTTTGGAAGCTTATACTCTTTGCATTGACTGACACGGCTGATGTACTCGTGCTCAGTCACAGATAATCACAGTACATCGGCGGGGGGGTAATGTGGGAAGACCAGCCTGGGCTTGGTTTCTGTTCCAAATCTTCCTCCTGGAAGGGAGGGAGAATAAAATCAAACCCAAAGACTTGCCGGCTTTCCTCTGTAGTAAGAAAGATGGGTTCCTCCTGATCCCAGAGGTAAAGCCCTAATAGTTTCCATGGAATAGTCAATTATCTGTTTCATTGCACAAGCCAATATCTTTTCTCAAAAAGATGTATTAGAGTGTTTAGCCATTCAAGTGATCCATCTGGCTGAGCATTTGGAGATGCTCTTTAACTTGATTTATCAGGCCCAGAAGTGGTTGTCCTTGATAGCTCTGGGCCTGTGTGGGACTGTCCGTGCACCTGATTCGTAGGGACAAGGCTGGTGACCTTCAGCTCCTGGCAGGAGCAGGGCCTGTGCCATCACATCTCTCAATCAGAAGAGCCTTATTGCACAGTGTGGGATTTAAAAATTGCTGTTGCAGATGAGGGCTGAGGTGCCACCAGATGCTTCCAAGGAAAATGCAAGAAAGCCCCCAGGCAGCAGATTCCTGATAAGACACCATCTTTTTCTCCAGCAGAATCTGCACCTAAATCCTAATGGAGTCTGGCTAAACCCCTGTGGCATGAGATTGTGTATCGCCTTTAAATCTCCTCTACTTATAAAATACACATTACAGCTCCAGTATTCACAGTATCCCATTTCCATCAGGTGTCACCTCTGGCACAGTGAAGATGTGGCACAGTTCAGTCCCTGGGGAAGTCACTTTCCTTGTGTTCTCGTCCTGGTGCGGAGGGTTCTGTGCTGATCCGGCTGCGTGGTGCCCCTGGGAGAGGGTGGCTAAGCTCCACTGTAAACCAGGGAATCGGGATTGCAGCATATCTGGGTCAGACATCATCAGCAAGTGCTGGCAGGCATGTGGTGAGATGCAACCCCAGAGCCTTGGAGTGCAAAAGAGGAGGGAAACACCCTGGGAAGGCGCTGGCTCTGTGGCAATGACCAGAGGGATGCTCAGGGTTGAGGTAGGACCCAGCTGACTACCAGGCACTGGGAATGGCTGTGACACAGGAGAAGCTAGAAGGGGACATGAAAGTGAATTTCGAGGCAAAAACATTTACTGTAACACAAGTAAATGAAATCAACAGCGTAATATTTTAATTACTAAAAACTTCAGGCAAAATTCTACGTATTTTTTTTCATGGCTATCATCCAGCTTTACAGGATAAATTCTTTAAAGGTAAATTATTAAATTAAAGTAAACTTTGGTTCCCACTTGCTGGTGTTTAAAACTGAAAATTACCACTTGGCAACGATTTATTCTTCTCCTCTCCTCTTTTTTTAAAGTGAGGGTTGCAACAAAGTTTAAGTATGAATGCATTTCTTAGCGAGTGGAGTTATATATTTAATATAATTCAAAACAGATTGTCTACTCAAACACTGTTCATTAAATGAACTGTCTGCAAGTGTGATTTACAGTGCAACGTGGTCATGGGAATGTCTGTGTGTATTTAATAACTGCACAGTAATAGCTTATTGGCAGGAGTGGTAATTCGATTTTGGAGTTTTATCTTATTTTTGAGTTTCTGGACCGTGAAATTCTGCTGTCTGACACACTTTTCCATTGCTTAATCTCCTGAGATTTGTGTAAAGAACAACAACTTTCCTCCTTACTGAAGACCTAGTGCCCTGCTGTATATTTTTTATTGCCACCCCCCAGTGCAGCTACTCACAGACCCCCATGTCACATTTATGGGCTCAGTACTGCCATATAAAATGCAGTAATAGGCCAAAATATTGACATTTAATGATCTAAGACATCCAGTCTTAGAGAAGATAAAATCTTCCAGTATTGCTAAGTGCAAAAATTTTCAAGGATCATTTTCTGCATAATCTGTTGTGTTCTGTATTTAACTTTTTGAGCTTTTCTATTGATTTAAAGTCAAAACTCTCTTATTTAATGTACTTAAGGAACTAAACCAGTAATTCTTATTCCACACAGAGATTAGTAAGTGTGTTCTCCTCCTTATGGCATGCAATTTTGGCAGGTTAGCACCTGAATAAACCCAAATTATACTGCGTTTGTGAGTTCTGAAGGCCTTGAGAAACAGTTTTAAAACCAAGTGTTGGCGTTTTTCCTTTGGAACAATGTCCAGCATCTCCACATGGCAGCTGTGCTTCCCAGAGGGGTTACTGGTCTGAAAGGAGGCTTTTTAAAGGATTATGTGATGGGGAATTATTAATTTGCCTTTTTTTAAATGATCTGCCTTTGCCATAGCTGTTGAAGGTGATCTCTCATGGCAAGTTCGGCTCCCGCGTTCCCATCCTTTCCTTCCTTTCTCATGATAAAGGCACTTCATGACTGAACAAAATATTTTGAGCACCCATAATCAAATATAATTCCACCATCTGACTCAGTCAGCAGTGTGAAGGGTTCCTAAAGGGTTCCAGGGGCCCAAATAATAGCAAACCCACAACCTGTCATGACAACACAGGCGTCAGCTGTCATTGCCTCACGTCAGTAACATGGGCTCTTTTAATTCACTTGTCATTACTGTAGTGTCTTTCTGCCCAGTGGAACGCTATTGTCCCCATAAATACACATCTGAATCAGCTAATTATTCATCCAGGATTAGAACTGAAATCCTTGCTTTAAGACTAGCTTTACCCTTGAAATCACAATGATTAAGATTTTAATTATCTTAAATCGTATATAAGTTGTGTCCTTTAAGTGTTGGAGCCAATTGTCAAATATGGTTGGGCAGTGCAAACCTGATGCAAAATTATTTATATTTTTTTTTTTCTTTAAAAAGACAGTTCCTGAATATGTAATCAGCTTGATAGTCCAGAGGGGTGGTCACAAAGCAGCTTCTAACAGGAAAGTAAGAAAACAATTAATCTCCTGGAAAAAGGTTGCTTTGAAAATCTTTTAACATACCAAAATACCTAGCCCGTTTGAAAACAAAAATGTTTATTGGAAGAGACAAGGTGTTTTTCAGAGCAAATATAACTCACAGTCATCCCTTAAATGTACCATTTTCTTTCCTTTCTTTCTTTCTTCCCCTCCAAAGGAGCTTCATTAACAGTTGTGTGTGATTTAAGAGACATTAATATTCACCTTCCATTCTCTTGACAAAGTGTCTGGCTACAATGTGAGGAACCATATGCCTTTAATGTAAACCCCCGTAACACACAGATTGCCTCCTATATACACTATTCTTTTGATAATTGGAAAACTAGCAAAAAAGTGGAAAAAAAAGAGAAGAAAATATGTAACTGGTGAGGAGCCAAAGCAAGCTTGTGTGTACACAAGAAGTGCAAGTAGTGCAGGAGGCGCTGGTGGCTTGGGTGACTTGCTGTAACTGGTAAAGGATTTTAAAGATTTCCTTCAATTGTTTTGGTGCTCTTTGTGCTTGTGGAGTTTTATCAGTCTTAGCCTCTTTCCTATATGGGGGTGTATGTTGTATCTTATCTGTATACAGTAATAGTATCTAACAGGCTAGATAACTATTTGATGCCTATAAGTGTGTTATCTGTATGCTCAGAAGTTTTCTATCAGGTGAGTGAATGGAAACTGCAGAAGCTTTGTAAAAATGATGCTGGGTTAGGGGAAGGAGGAACCTGGCTGCATTTCCACTGCCCACCCTGTTACCACACACTGACTTGTCTTTGTAGAGTTCTTGTCCTGTTAACTCTGGCTTTTACTCTTTTAATTGACACAGCATAGGGTTCAAAAGCATCCAGGCTGTATGGCATGACCCAAGGCAGTGGTCAGAATCCCCCAGAGCCACTGCAGCAGCAGCAAGCCCTGATCTGCAGAGCATGCAACCTGCAAAGCACACAGTGTTGTGCGTGTACCTTCTGCCATGAAATCAAAATGCTTCTGTTTACCAGCTCCTGACAGGACAGAGCACAGAAGTGTTTCAGAGTTAAAAATGGGAAGTAAGAGTGAAAATTTCGAAATCTGTTTTTTTGAGTGCCAGCAGAACTGCTGCCTTGCTTTGCCTTTTTAGGCTGTGGCTAGTGCAGACATGGCAGAGCAGAGGATATCAATATGCAGGAGCTTCAAACACATGGAGCAAAAAACACTGTCACAAAAACTAACCATCCTGGTACCACTTCTGCTTTTCCCTGCCTCTTCTTTTCCCCTTTATTTCTTCTTTTCCCCCTATTTTCAAAGCTGCATGTATCAGAACACATCTGGTAAAAGTAGCAGCAGCTGCTCTTTGGGCTTGGAGAGGACCAGCTGCCCACAGAGAAAGGTGTGCTGTGGAGGGAACTGGGTGAGACTGAGGGATGCACTCTGTTACTCCAAGATTAATTCTGGCATCCAAGGAGGAAGAGAAAGCCATCTGCACAAGGCTTAATCATACTAGTGTATGCTCAGCCAACTTGGCTCTTTTATCCTGCCTTTGCACTCTGTGTTTGTGTCTTCCCAGCGTGTCATCCAGTCCTTCAGAAATTGCTGCAATCATTCCTTTGATCCTCATCTTTGGTCTTTGTCCTGACTTTACTGACACTGCTGCAAAGCCTGGATCTGCTTCTATGTTCATGGAGCATAGTAGACCAGTCCCAGCTAATACTTGATATTTTTAAGAGAGCACCTCTGAATCCCTCTTGCAGCCATCCATCCTGCTGTTCTTCCCTATTTATCATCCTCTTCTTCTGAGAGTCATGCTTTTTATTCCTTGGTTTGCTTTTTAATTGATTACAGAATGAAACAAATAAACAAACCCACCAGAAAAGCAAAACAGAGCAAAATAAACACAAACCTGCCATTTTTTTGCTCATGTGCTGTTGATAAATATGCTCTGTGCTTGTGCCTGAAAGGCCATTGTACATCCTTAGGCTGTCGTGCCGTGCCATAACAACCCCCAAATCATTCCTCCCCACTTGTCCAGATCTCATCTGTTTAGGTCTCTCAAATGTTCTTATCTTAATGGAATTTTTCCTTACAATCCAGGAGTTGTACCAGGGGGCTCTTCTATATCCCGGGCAGTGCGTCAGTATGCATATTCCAGCACTGCGTTGTCATATGTTACTATAAATAGCTCTCACAAAGAGTCCATATTTCTGCGGAGATTTGCCTGTCAGCTCTTAACAATGGGAGTAGTTCACAATGGGAAAATAGAATACCAGCTCCATCAACCTTTGACAGACTAATAGGGGTTATTTGACTTTCAATTTTTCATTATCGGGTTTGGCAGCCGCAGTCGTCATGTTGAAAAATACAAACTGATCCGTACTCCAGCAGCAGGAAACGCCTCCGGTCCTCCTTCAGCGGGCACACAAGTGCTGTAGCATGTGCCCACTGATAATACAGCACATAAAACCAGCTTATGTACAAGAAGTTCAGAGGTCTTGGCACTGGCCTTTTGCTCCCTGTTTTTATAGTTGGAGTAGAGTGGAATGATTTTCCTTCAGCCTAAGAAAGTTGGGGCTGTTCAGCCTGGAGAAGGCTCTAGGGAGACCTCATAGCAACTTTCCAGTATTTGAAGGGGCTACAGGGAAGCCAGAGAGGGACTATTTATCAGGAACTGTAGTGGTAGGATAAGGAGTAATGGGTTCAAACCGAAAGAGGGGAAATTTAGGTTAGATATATGGATATGTGACATATAGATATACAGATATGTAAGGGTGGTGAGACCCTGGCACAGGTTGCCCAGGAAATTTGTGGGTGTCCCATCCCTGGAAGTGCTCAAGGTCAGGTTGGACAGGGCTTGGAGCAACCTGGTCTAGTGGAAGGTGTCCCTGCCCATGGCAGAGGGGGAACGAGATGAGCTTTAAGGTCCCTTCCAAACCAAACCATTCCTGATTCTATTGCTGCAAAAACCCTCACCAGTCTGCCAAAGGGTGCTTCCTCTGCATTTGAGGGGCCTAAGCCACCCATTCAGGACTGCAGCACTGGGCTGAGGGTTATCACTGCCCCTCTGATCATCGCAGCTCCTCGGTGTGTCCCTTGCCCTCGCATTGTCACCGTGTGCTGTGTGCTTTTGTAGAAATTGCTTTTTCTGGGAAGTGACATTGTTACAAGGCAGCTGTTCTGGGCTATGCAAAAGGTGAACCGCTCGATAAGCATTCCAAATTTAGCTCAGATTTGCCACTGGCAAAAAATTCCACATGAGAGTTGGAAAGGCAAAGGCTGTTACTTTGTCTGTGATGTGAAAAGGCATCTATTTACACCAGGAAAACTGTCTTGGAGTAAAATCTGGCAGCAATAAGGGACAATGATCTACTTGAGGTCACTGCTTTTACCACAAAGTAATTAGTCAAGACCAGCTTTATAGGCCCTTTGCAGGACCCAAACTGGCTATTTAGAATGGGAACTAAAACATTAACCTTTTTCTTGGAGAAGGTGTAGGCTTGCATGTCACACATCTCAGTGAGGTCCCCTGTGTGCATAGGTCAGAGCCAGAGGTGCCCAGGCCCTGTCAAGCAGTTGGTTGTCAAAGCTGAGTCAGAATCTGAACATGGAAATATCTCATAAATAAGAGGTATCTTGCAGGTTTCAATCATGCAGATGACAGGGGTTAATCTGGAATCAAACAACAGACATAGTTGTCCCTCCAGAAGACATGTAGCATGACGTGCAACTGGAAAGTTGCCTGCAAGGGCTCTCCAACCTCCTGCTGACTATTCACTGCCACACAAGACAGCACCTTAGGGAAAAAAATATAAAAATGGATTTTCAAGTAGTCAACATTCCTCTAATTATTTCAGAACCAGTACCAGCAGTAGATAAATCTTCTAGCATGACCCTCCATGTAATTCAGCAAGAATGGGCTGCCTCGAGGATCTTGATCCATTATCCAAACCCAAATCCTAGTGGCTTTGTATCTAAGGGATGTCCAACACATTTAAATATAAATAACTGTTAATAATAAATATAAGTAACTCTGTTATTTCAGAACAGAGTCTAGCACTGGCTTACCTTTTTAACTACAAAGGCTTCACCTAAAAAATCACAAATCTCAGGAAAACCTGCTTTAATAGGAACTGCAGTTCAAGTTATTCAAGGACCATCCTCCTCTACATACACCAGCTTAGTCCCAAAGCTTAGAATTGGAAAATTTCTTTGTTTCCTTCTGACTCTGGCACAGCAGCTGCAGGGATTAATTGAACTCATGAAATCTATTGATTTTCTGTAGCTGTTATTAAAAAAAAAAAAGCACTTTTGCACCGCATGAAAGGTATGACTATCACTAAATTGTGTGCAATAAACCAACAAGGCTCTGGTCTGTTGAGAAACCTGGAATCCCATTAGTCTCCTAATTTTTATTTCAGAGCACAGAGACTTTGTTACTGAAACTTCTGAGGTAGTGCTGGTGTGACATCAGCATCATTGCAAGGGAGAAACCCACATGATCCCAACATCTCTTCTGTGATTCTCTTCAGCAGGAGAAATACTGGCTTGCTGATGAAGCCACTCAGCCTTGCCAAAACGTTCTCACTTCTGCAACTAAAACCTGTTCAGCCTAAAGGCTTGTGCGTTCTGTGTGATCACGTTTGAGGAATAAATGCAACACTCGTGTTCTTTATCTCCATGCAAATTCCCAAGAGTACATCAGGAAAATGAAATTACTTTTAGAAGATTTGAAGTATTCCACTTGAGATAAGACATTAAGTTTTTTATTGTAGACCTCCCTGCTGATAGCTCAGTAAAAGCAAAGCTGCCTTCACCGAAGTCCTCTCCACTCAGGCCTCAGATAGTTTCCAAGAGCTGTGTGTGTTTACACCATTGGATAAATTACCTCCACTAATAATAGGAATGGAACCAAATTCCACGGTGTGTGTGGAGCTTGTTCTTCCTTATCACTTCACTTGGCAGATCTATAGCACTGCCAATAGGTTGGTACACAAGCATTAGTTTTTATTTTTAAGCCCAGTTACATTTATAGAAAAACCAAGTTGTATTTTAAGACCAAAATTCAAAGACAGCAATAGAATGTTTTTCATCTGAGGTTATCTATCCTAAAATATTTTGTTTATGTTATATTGTCGTCTGAAGTGGCACGTGGTGGTGGTGGTGGCAGCAATCCATGTAGTGCTTTAAGGCTTTCTTACTTATTTCAGTGGTGAGGTTATGGATTGTGTCATCTCTGCTAAACAATGTAGTTAAATAAATCTCATTCCCCATTCTCAGTAAACTAACAATTTATTGAATTCTTTATTAGCAATGTGCATGACAATATATTATAAGAAAATTCCTTTATGCCTTCTGCATTAAGTAGAAGGGATTTTAGAGCATACCTGTTAGATTTGATGTCTCACATCATCATATGCATACCAGTTTTTGCTTTTTATGTTTTGAGGGAGTTTTTTTCAAGTAGTTGTTAGATAACATAGCAGGGAAAGTGCTTTGTAAGTGGAAAAGTACAAAATACCTGGTTAGTGGTCACTATGTGATTAATATTTTAAAAGCAAATTCTGCAATGCATGTCTAAGGCAGAAGGAGGAAAGGATTGCACAGCCAATCTATGTGTCGTATGAAAAAACAGATCTTTGGTTTAAAGTTTTCCAGTTATATCTCCACTGGTTTAGGTCATAGTTGACAAAGGTGACAATGGCTCACAGTTGTCCTGGTTAGGTTGATACCAGGGAGTCAAAGGCTTGATGAGGTGCTCAGGTGTGTAATCATCATCATTGATGGGCACTTGCTTAGAGTGCATTATTCAGCAGGATATATTGTGTCCTGCACTCTCTGGCTGTAAATAATATTTGCAGCGTTGCACAATTTGTTGACCGTCTGAACGAGCTTTCAGTGAAAACCTTTAAAAATCATCTATATTTTAAATAAGAATCTGTGTCTTTCCATATGATACCAGTTAGAGATGCTTTTGAAAACTCTGTGGGCTGAATGTTGGAACTGCTTTATTTTGCTGTAACCAAATGACTGTATGGTGCTTAACTGAGCCTGTGTGAGTCTTGAACAGGCTCAGACTTGCAGCAAAAGAGAAGGAGCACTGGGAAAAAGATTTTCAGGAAGGGGGATGTTGTCCAAATGGTGTCATTGATGGGGGGAAATGGATTTTGAGGACAAGTCCTGCACTACCACAGGACCCAGGCTGAGGAAGCTTATCTCAGTGGCAGAATTGTCTTTGGATATCAACACTCCATGAACTCTGTTCTGGCTCCCTGTATCTTTGCTCCTTAGCTGACACCTGTTCCTGTGGTCCTGCATGCCAAAAATGTCTTTTAAAGACACAGCTCTTTAATTGAATTTCAGGCTGTTACTGACCTGTGGGGGAACGTCAGCTGTGCTGTTGTCCTCGTCCCCTCCTGGCAGCCTGGTCAGATGGTGGCTCCACAAGGCTGTGTCCAACTCTCCCTTTGCAGCAGTGAGTTGGTCACAGAAAACACAGGCTGGCTCAGGCTTAATTACCATTAAATTAAGGCAGCAGTTATACCTTTAAATTGCATATTATAAGTGAAAGGAGAGTGGATGTTAAACTTAATGACCTGAAGGAAACACTCGAGGCCAGGGGTGCAGGAATAGGGACTGATCTGGAGACCTGTGGTTTGTAAAGCTGCAAGGGACCAGTGCAATAATCTCCTCTGACCACCTGAAGGCCATGCTGAATTAATCTAGCTGAGCTGGGGCATATCTCAAGAAACATCCACTTGTGAAATACAGGTTTACAGTGTTGAAGAATGCAGTTTAACTCTCAATAAATCATTTCCAGTTGTTACTTACTGTGGCTATTAAAACCTAGCATCTCTTTTCAAATTAGAGCTTGCCTAGCTTAATTCCCAGCACCTGGATGGTATCATAGCTCCATTTATTTCATAAAGGGGGCTGCAATTATGGAACTTCAGTGTCCTGTGTAGGTATTAATAAGCTGTGATCAAATTGTGCCCTCTTCTTTCTTCTGATAATCTGAACAGATTGAGTCCCTCACTTTTTGCACTGACCACATATTTACTCTTCTTTTAATCATTCCTGTGGCTGTTTGATGCAAAATCTACCAGGGGAAAATCACTGCTGCTTTGCTGTTGTGGTTGTACCAGTTCACATTAACAGTGTGATATAATCTTTCTGTTCCTACATGGCTTTATTCTGCTAACACGTTGAGTTAATGCATTAGACCCTTCACTGGAACAGCAATGCCTGGTCTTGATTTCCAAATTTTTTTCCTCTATTTTAGTCCTTTTCTTTAGAAAATAGTCTTTTCCAATCTTTGAAAGTGCTGTAAATTCTTTGTTGCTAGGATTCAGTTTATCCTATTTCCTAATTAGGATTTAGGACTCATTCAGTAGCTGTACTGTGGAGCACATAATGTTTGCTTGTGTTGATCTTATCAGCTTGCTTTGAATCAATACCTTCTCCACTTCATTATTTACTATTCTCCTAATCTTTGTCAGTCATTTGACATTTTTATCAAATAATGTTTTCGTATTTTCTTCCAGCTTGTTGATAAAAATGTTGTATAGCTGAGGGTCAATTACTCAGGGTCCTCACAGGATCTCATTAGAAACACCCACCACTCTGTGATTCCTCTGTGGAGTGATTGAAACACAGTAAAATCAAATAAATTGATCAGTGAAGTGGTATAGGAAACAGTGACAATTAGGGAACTGCCACATTAGACAGTGCTGTGATGGTAGAATTCAATGGCAAACCATATAGTGCATTGTTTTTTAAAAGAATTTTACAAACTCAATAGAGAAAATAACCTTTTGTTACAATACAGTTGTTTTGGACTGTGACCTTTTAAGGCAGAATTTTTATATTGGAAGAAGCTTCAGTATCGACAGGGCTGTGCTTTTTAAACGGTTGTGGTTCATTTCAGTTTCTTTTCTTTTTGGCCTTGTTTTTCACTCAAGGAGCCAAGATAAATTCACCTGCATAGGCAGAGCTGTACCAGCAATAGGAGGGTTCCCCAAATAGCTGGTGAGTTCCGTCACACCTTCTTTTCTACAGTAGAATGCATTGTTGTTTAAGTGTAGTGAGTGAGGATGGGGAGTTACCTTGCTAGAAGTAGAGGCTTCTGAGAATTAGTTTAACCAGTAGCAGGACAGACATCATAGGGCAAGTTCAGCACATGCTGTTGGGTGGTTGTTAAGTTAAGGGCAACACAGAGTATTCTTCCTTCAACTATTTATGTGGAAAACACAAGATTTCCCTTTCATCTTTTGAAGAAACAGGTTTCAAACAGAGAGCCTTTCTTCCTCCATCCTTGCATGCCCAGCCAATGCAACCATATTCCTTCTTCTGCAGCCTGGCTGTGCTCCCACCCTTGTTCAGGTCCCTTTGGCATTTGGGCTCAGTGGAGGCTCTGCTCAGCCCTTTCCCTCTGCTGTGCCTGCTCCTCCTCTGCATGCCAGGATGGGCTCTTCTCATGCAGGTTCCCTGCTGTACTACAGGAATCCACATCCCTTGGCAAGTCCCTTCATTGCTCTGTGGATTGAGGCTCAGCTCTGTTACAAAATTCTCCCCAGTCAGCCTGGTGGGTTGAATCTCCAGTGGAGAAACAGTGAAGGAGGAATTCTGCCAGTGTAGCTACTCAAACATAAGCACAGCTGATGGGCAGGGTCTTGTCAACCTTACTGCATTTACATCAGAAACTTTGCCTATTTTAGTCATGTAAATTATGGGATGTGATTTTTCACGCTCTGTAATATCAAGCCAAACCCTACCAAGAAAGCTTTGTTGCCTCAAGACTAATGAGGTTGTAAAACTCTATCCATAAAATCAGTATAATAGTATTCCCTTGCATCACAAGATTGCTGTAAGTACATAAGCATATTCTACACTCACATGGCCTAATGTGTGCAACACTGTGAACAAAAACTCCAATTATTTATGTGAAGGACAAGTATCTGTAGTGTACAAGGTTAGAGGTAAAATCCCAAGGTTTTCCACCTACATCTTGCTATGTAAATGGAGAGGAAGACCAGTACAGTTCATTTTATACGGTGAATATAACATCAATTATTGCAGAAATCTTTATTTGTCTTTCCATGCACTTATCTGCTACGGTTTCTTTTGTGTGTTCTCATTTGTTTAATTAAATTACATTTGGTCTTTTCAGAGTCCTTTCTGTCCCTACTTGTTGTGGACATTTATTAATAGTGTCACTTGGTTGATAGTCTGTTCATTTTAATCTCGTCTGAATTTGATTATCTTTATCTATTTACACTTCAGAGACTTTTCCCTGAATTCAGAAGGACCTGCTCTCTCTTCCCACTGTTATGCAAGGCAAGTTGTCATGTGTACTCTGCGTAGGTGCTTTAATGGCACTAATTAATCAAGAAGCAGTGCAACAGAGGAAGGAAAACATTACAAATGAGTGCAGCCAATTTATATGCAGAGCACCATGGCTGACCCGTGCTGGTAGTCTGAAGGGACCTTACTCTGGCACTACCTGTGAAGCAAAGCCAGAGTAGTGCAGGAGTAAAGCAAATCAGATCCCTGAGAAACGATTAGCAGCTATTCCTTGGCACCCATCCCTTTTGCTTTAGGTCAGGTGAGGTTTTAAAGCGCTAATCTCTAGTTTCTGAAATCCTGTGATAGCACAGTGTAAGTACTTAAAGAAACCCAGGCACTTCTGGACATGTTCAGTGCAACAGCATCATGTCAATGTTTAAATGAGTTTTGTCAGCTCTCAGGTGTCTTGTCTTTTTCTCAGGGCATCAGGTCTTGCTCTCTCACCTTGCTCTGCTTTTAAGTTTCTAGTGCTTACAGTTGTTGGAGAAAAACTTTATAGATGTGGACTTGAAGTACTCAAAAAGCTCTCTGCAAAACAGAAGTATAAATACAAAAACTCAGATGCAGTTTGAGCTGCTCTCCTGCCAGCTTACGGGCTCCTTGCAAGGAGAGCTGGCTTTTGAGCTGGACTGTGAGCAGGAAAGGAGACTTCTCAGGGGTCTGGCTTGCCTGGAAACTGCTGAGTGCCTCCAGGAGTAACTAGAAATGTGTCAGGATGGGAAAATGGAGCAGAGCATGTTTCTGTTTAATTTATTTGTGGTAGGCAAGATGTCTTGCACGAGATGGGGATGGTCGTCAGGTAGAATTTGGGTTTCTGACACCCTGAGTGCTTTGGCCACCAAGGAACACAGAGAGACACTTTCTTTAGCTCATTTTGAAAAAATTCAGTCACCTCTCCCTTTTTATTCATTTTTAATAGAAATAATGTGGGCAGGGGACTCAAGGCAGGGCATGTCACAAGGGGGTCGAACCTCTTGTACAGGAGAGAGCTCAAGACACAAGGCACATGTATCTCATTGCTGGTTATGTTGAGTGTTTTTTTGCCTTAATAATTTCAGTTATGTTAAAATTCACTATTGGTTCACCTTGATCTGTACTGGACAGTGAAATTCCTCATTCTTAGCTCTGGATTTCTCCATAGTGTTTAGGAGTTTAAGTACCTTATAGCCCAAAGGATTGCTGTCCAATTAATAAAAGTCTTTCTTTACATTGCACCAGCAAAAGGACTGAGAAGAAAACAGGTCTCTATCCCCCTGTCTATTCAAAGTGATAATGTGTAATTAATAAGAAATGCTGTTGCCAGTTGTCTTCTCTCCCTCTCCCAATGGAGTCATGGGGCAGGGATCACACACAATCACCTTTCCTCATTTTATCTAACAAGGGTGAAATTCTACTGTCAGGCATATTTTCCAGTTTAAGTTGTGATGTACAGCAGATTGTTATGCATGATTATAAAGCCTAATAAATTTCTCACCATCTCATTTTCCCTGGCTGGTAGAAGTCAGGGATTAAATGCCATCCTGATGGGTGGTAAGGTGAGGTAGAGGGCTGAAGTTGTAGCTCACAGCACAGGGCTGTCTCTCCCTCTTAAACTCTTTGTCAGGGATATGTCACTTATGTCAGCATGGTGGAAATCTCACAATTTCCCATTTTTCCTCCCAGTTTGGGAGCTCACAAGCTATGAATCTGTGGGGTGATACACTGAGCTTGGCTTGTGGGCCTGAGCCAGAGAGACTGGGATGTGCTGGTGCCACAGGAGTGGGAAATATGAAGAGCTCATATAACGGTCATTCAAGCGAATTTGGTGTGCTAAATGTAAGATGAGGTTCCTTCATCACTTTGTTCCATAATTCATTCTTATTTCACATCAGCAGTTGAAAATCTCTTGAACAATATCATGTCTGTCTGGGTTGTCTTGAGTATGTGGTAGTGCCTGAGGCAGGGCCATGTTACTCTTCTAAAACTGATGAATTCTGATAGCAAAATGGGGGAATTAGGATTTGTGAGTGCTTTATTAGCTGGCTTCTCCTTAGCAGTGTAATCCATACTGATGTTGGCTTTCATCATATGGAACAAAAGCTTTTGTGGTTTCCATATTTGTTTTTTTTACATCGACAGTCAGTCTGCATTCAGTGCTCCATGCACCCTGTGACTACTTTTTTGCAGTGTGGTAGGAAATGTGTAATGAAGTGCTGATCAGAAAGGGAGCCTGGAAATATTAGCGAGACTGTTACATGATGAGGTTAGACAGGGAAAATAGTAAGGAAAAAAAAAATACTGTGATCTTTATATAGCGTTAATCATCTCAAAGGTACTTGAGAGGTTTTGGCTCCTTTTAACTTCTTGGAGTTGTGAAAATGTTAATTGAGTATCTCAGAGGGAGACCGATAAGTTTCTGGACTATTATGTGTTGTTAAATTGCTTATCTTTGCTAAACATAGAGATCCATAATGCTGACAAGGGACAGGCTACAGCTGATATTTTGCTCTACAAAGTTCTCAGCATGGACAAGTTGCTTTTGCAGTTCCTGCAAGAAGTCTGACTTGGTTCAGCTCAGCACTGTCAGATTGTTTATCTCAAGGGAACTGTCAGTGAGACAGACATCTTCCATTATTGCTTTCCTAGTGTTAAATTTGATTTGTTCTCTTACCTAGTTCTTGCTGCAGAAACTAATCATGCCCTGATTTACTTCCCTTTTTTTTTGGTTACACAACCATTTGGAAAGAACATTCAGAATGATCTATTCAGCTTCAGACTGGCACAACTCCACTAAAAGGATGGAGTCATTTAAACTGCTCTTTTATCTCCTTCTTCTCTCTCTCTTTTTCTCTTCAGGTTACTTAAAACATCAGCCAGAAAAATACTGCTGCACCATAATTACTGGAAATAAAAGTTCTATTTAAAATCATGTATCATACTAAGCATGTAAAACAAGTTCATGTAGATGGAGAAGTGAGGGGGCAAAAAGGGGCAGTGGCAAAACTGGGATACAGATGTGTGCAGAAACCAGGTTCTTTGAGTCAACAGCTGAATGGGGAATGGAGTTGAAGGGAAAACTGTGGGAATGAAATGGAATCTGTGTTGTAATAAAATGTACTATTCAGTACATCAGGAAAAAACTGTACCACTAACAAGTCAAACCCCCCCTATTTATGGCTAATACTGACAAGCAGGAAGTTGCTATTAGAATAATTTGAATGACCTCAGTGGAATGAGGTGACTCTTCCCATGACTTCCATGACTCTTCGTAATTGTGCGCTACATGTGATTTTCTGAAATGTAATTACTTATCCTGATATACATATGTCTTAAAATTATCCTCACTTACCAGTTTTTATCCTTATTAGTTCAAATCAGTTTCTGATCACTTTAATTTTTTTTCCATAGCAACATACTTGTTTTTTGCTGTGACGTTTCCACCTGAACCACAGATTTTTGACAGATCTCGCCTGTCTGAAATTCTGTCTAGTTACAACTGTGAGTGCTGCCTAAAGTGCTAAAATATAAATTCACAAACATGGGTGTTCTGAGTGCATTTTGCACAGCCTTCAGCATGGGTCATTTTTGTTCTGAAGGGCACAGGGCAAGCAGAGTAAGGTTTAAGGCAAAGCATGAAATGGTAACATCATTAACAAAGGAAGCCTGTTAACTCATAGGTTTGAGAGGGAGTAGCTATTTTGGTTCACTTATCCCTATAGATTTATTGGCAAGTGCAATCTAATCATTGCTTGCAGTGCAGTTCTGAAAGGGAAAAAAAACCCCAGCATTTCAGAGCTCAACTTTATTTTAATAGGTTAGACTGGTGCAAATCTGTGTGATAGTGTTTCAGATGAAAGGACTGAGATCTACCAAGTCTTCATTCTGTCAAACTAGAAAGGACATGAACTATTATTTTTGACACAGAAGGGAAGTAATCAAATATTTAGGTCTTTTGTTTTCATTAACCAGAACAGGAGGATAAAAAATAGATACCGGAATATTCCTTTTGATTTGCTTCAAGAGTAAGTGAGGCATAGCTATTCATTCTTCTTCATTTTCTTTCAAAGATGAAAATCGAGAGTAGTGCTGTCCTCCTGGAGCGTGCTCCAGTTTGTTGTGGTAGGAGCATTTTCTCTGTCAGCTTAAAGTGTCCGTACAGAGCACTTTGTCTCTCTCTGTCTCTCTTTTATTTATATGAATGGTTTTTCAGCAGAAATAAGTGCTTAAGTGCTAACTTTTTTTTTTCCCTTGAAGAGAAGATGAACTGCTTGTCAGTGTGTACAGACAATGGATGAAAAACAAACAAAATTTGTTGCAGAGGTATTTTCATTTACGCATTCTTAGAGCTTGATGTGAAAGTGCCTTTAAAAACACCATAAACACACTGGCTGTTATGCTTTAAATGAAGACTGAAATTCTCTGCTTTCCAAGAGAACCATTTCAAAGGGTGAAACTTAACAATTCCATTGATCCCTCTGCGGGAGAGTGTTTTATCAGGATACCCTGATTCCCATTGTAGAGGTGGAAAAACAGAGAGAGACAGGCAGAGATTTTTGCAAGGCAACATACACAGAGGGCAATGGCAAATCCAGGAGCATAACCCAGGTCTCCTGAGTCACAAATGAGGGGTGGTTAAAGTCTTTACACAGCAGAGTCTGGGCCATAATGTAAGGATTTATGCAGGGACTGCTGGGATGCACATTGCAATATGATAATCGTTTGAATGGACAATTGTCCCACTGGCTGTCATTGAATGATCCTCCAGTATGATTTGTCTGCTCAGCAAAGAAACTGTAAATGAACTCTTTTGTTTTTATTCCTTTTGTTTTGAAGGCCTTTTTAACTGGAGAAATCATCTTTATGATGTCAGTAGGGAAAGATTAACCCAGCACATTTGTGCTGAAGGTGAAAAATCATGGAAAATTGCCTTAAGAAAATTACAGACTGTATCCTGTTAAGAAGCTATTAATGCCTTAGGTGTCAGGGAAAAAAAAAAGCATTGAAATTTCAAATATATTGGATAATTTTTCCTTGGCATTTAAAGGAATGAGTGTATGCTGATTATTTTCTTACCCAGATTGGCTTTTGGTCCAATATTGCTTCATTATGTGAGAATTAAGCACTGCAGAAATGTACACTGTTTTCTTTCTGCAAGATATCCTGGACAATTTCTCGTGAACAGAGAATTCAGTGGCTTACAAGTCATGTAATTAGAGGATTAAAATGTAAGTGTAACAGGAATTCTGAGACTCAGGTAACAGCTGGAATGAGCAGGTTTTCTTTGCAATGTCTCTAGGAGGTTGTCAGAAATAGGATTTATCTTACTAAAGGTGTAAATCCTGGAGCTAAGGAGTTTTCCTCCTGCATTCTAGAGTGAAGTACCTGCTCGATTTAAGTTGTGGTTATGTGACTGTTGCAGGAGAAGAAAGTTTCTCTATAGATTCAAAGTTTATTTCATATAATGCTTTGTGATTTGTTTCAAAACCCTGTCTTGCACTCAGAAGCAAATCAGGTTCACTGTAAAAAAGATGGATGTTTTAAAAGACTTTCCAGAACAGCCCAGTATTGGTTTGGACTATCTAGTTGCGGTTTAAATCTCTATCTATGGGAAAGCGAGGGAGAAACCTTGGAATAAAGGTATTTTAAGTGCCTGCCACTGATGTTATTTTCTGATTGGCTGTCCTTCATGGTCAGAAAAGATGGAAGGCTGGCAGTGCTTTTCTCTCTCTCGGACTGAAACAAATAGCACCAAAATGTTGCTGTATTTGAAATGTATTTGAAAACTAAGTTGAGGAAGAAGTGCTGAAGAATTTTTTTTTATTCCAGTCTAGTACCCTGGCACCATGAAAAACATGTTTCCCTGTGTGAGGAGAAACAGTCACTTGATAACTAGGGGCATGTAAGGACAAAGAATCAAATCTGGATTTACTGGGTTGCATCTTTGCTGACCCTGTTGACTCTGGAGTGGGGGGACAGAACCAACTGCCAGCAGTTCACTTCCATTGCTTCAAAAGCTCCTGCCCCCAGCTGAGATACACTGACTGATTGTGTGTGTCCTTCCAGTCCTCTGCAAAGCCGAGTGCAGCAGCTCAGCTTACCCTGCCATTGGGCTGAAGTCTAGTTTTGTGGTAGATGAGGAGCATAAGTACCACTGCCTCTTTGACTGCTTCCTCTGGAGGAGGCAGTAACTTAAACTGCTCTAACTGTAGCTCATGCCTTTAGGCAGGTCTCTGTCTAGACCCATAATTGTTATGTTCTAGTCTTCAAACCCTTCTCTGCATGATCTCCAGTAAAAGAAGACACACGAATATAATGATCTACATGATAATGATCTACATGTGTACATAGCCAAATTCTTCCTTTAATTGTGTTAGTACAACCCATCTATTGAGTGCAGTAAATGCAGGGTGAGCTCTGCCCTGGCACATTTTGATATGGGCTGCTGATTAGCCCACAATACATATTTCACTTTATCACCAATAGGACCTTAACCTCACTTAAAAAGAATAATGACAAAACAGCCCAATTATCTGTTCCCAGAGAAGAAGTCCATTACCGAGGGGGAACCAAAATTACCCTTTCTGTAAAAACAGCCCAGTTCTCTATTACATTTGCATTAGAAAAGGGTCTGAGATTAGGTTGCCTTTGTGTTAGGCACTGTACGAACACGTAACAAGAAATAGGTCCTGGCCCGAAGAGGTTACAGTGTAAATTAGACAGAAGTGGAGAGAAAGGCAGTGCTTTTATTCATTTCCTAAGGGGAAAGAGCGTGTTACATAGCAGGAGCGCACAGAGTTAGCTCTGAACGAGCTACGGAAGTTCAGATACATGTATTCTATTGCCAAAAGGTGAAGCACAGAGTGATCTGGTTATTTCACTTCTGGAACTGAGACCCTGGGACACCTGAGTGATATGTAGACATAAGCACTTATTTGGAACTTGCTTGGGTTTCTACACAGAGGTAGCATTTCAAAAACATTTAAACTGATTAAAACATGTCACTGTTATTCTACCTCTGTGTCCCTTACTGGGGGCACAGAGCCCCAAAACCTCAGGTCTGTGGTCATGAGTTAGGTACCCCTGCATCACTGTCCTCGGTGCAGAGAGAAGTATGTGCCAGTGGGACTGCCCACGGCAGTGGACAGTGGGAATCCTGATTCCTTGGCAAATAGCCCATTACATGGGCTACTGGGAAACAAGGGCATTGGAGGTTAAAGTGTCTTAGTGGCAATGAATCAATATTTTCCCCCCAAAATTTGTTTTGTCAGAAATTTGCTGATGAACATTGCTAAAAGCCAAGCTCTGACCGTTTATCAAGGGAAGCTCCTAAGAGGTAGGCAGTAAAGGGAAGCTACAAAGAAACCAGAGATGGGTTTGGCCTCCTGTCTGTGTCCTGTCCCCCCTGCCAGGGCTCTGTCTGGGTCTTCTCATGTCACTTACTGGGCCCCAGTGCAAAGCAGAGCTGCCTTCAGCTCATGGTTCTGCGCTCTGCACCCCTGGTTTGCCTCCCACTGAAGGGATTAGGTTAATAAATTGCAGTTTGTGCTAGAACAACAGCACTGATTCTTTCTTTCTTCCTGTTTTTCCTTCCTCTCCCCAGCCCATGCCCTTTTCTCTCCCCTTTTGTCCCCTTTTTGTGTTCTGGCTGAATTTCCGTGCCTTACATTGGCTTTTGTATTGCTGGGAGGATAGTACAGCCCTGAAGTAATCATTCATTTCAACACCTCCGTATCTCTGTCTCTAGTTTGAGATAATTTTTCTGACCTGCAGGAATGAATCCTGACTATTTGGTGGATTTCACATTTTTTCTTAACATACAGTTGTTGGTCACATCTGTCCTTTTTGACTATCTTTTTTCCCTTGACAAATCCATGGGTAGAATCCTGACCCCTATGAATTTACTGGCAAACAGGCCAAGGGCTCACCTCATGTGTTTGGTAAAAGACCTTTCATAACTGCTACAGGAAGAGCTGCCCTTAAACAAGAGCTCTGAAGAGCCTGGAGCGCAGCCAAATGGGGAAACAAGGTTGTTATTGGCATGATTTTAATCATGATAGACAATTAGCAAAGCTTAATTATATTGAGAAAGAAAATCAGAGCAAGTGGCAGTAATGAATTTTCCTAGTAAATCTCTTGTGCTTCAGAATAAAAGTAGCTGACCTATAAATACAGTGAAATCAGAGGAGGTGTTTGCCCATAAGGCCCAGCTCTGTGGTGTTGGGCTGTGAGTGTGGCTCCTTCTCCGAGTCCCTTCTTAAACATCTTTCTCTCGTGCAGCATTAATCCTAGGAACAGTATTGCAGTTTAGCCATTTAGATGACATCCAGTGTCAATAGGCAGCAAGAGGAGGCTTCTTTTTTTCCTGCAGCTCAACTTGGTAGTATTAGAAGTTAATAGGCTTATAGAGCCAAGGATTTTTAAAATACTGCCGTTAGCTAAAATAAATATTATTTAGAACTTACTAAGTGGGTTATTTTTTAATATTGTGAAAGTCTGAATGTTTCCAAAGGAATTTCTGGCTACAATAAAAATACTAAATTGAGTACTATCAGCCTTAGAAGATTTCAAAGAAGATTTCTCATGTTTGTGTTAGTAACCCATAAGTCTGATACTTGGAGAGTGAAAGCATCTGGCTTAAATCGAGTGCTATTTAAATCATTAAACCTTTTAGTAGCACCATAATAATGGAACTTATAAAGCAAAGAAGCTTCTGGTGAAAGCATGAAACCCCTGTGGGTAGTTTTATGTTGGATATCTTTAAATGCAAACTGTGCTTTATGGATGTGTGAGAGGTTCTTTCTCCTCCTTGCTTTAAACCTAAAGAGAGCAAATTGTATATTCCTGGCCAAAGATAAACAAGTATGTCCCCCTCCTGTGAGTGGTGCCATGAGCCTGTAGTGTCCTTGAGACAAGTACAATCACACAGCAGCTACAGGATGGACAAGGGATCAGAGCCAGCCAGCACGGGTTTAGGAGGGGCAGGTCCTGT